>OW203765.1:7570228-7779228 GCA_934045905.1 Leuctra nigra
GAAATTTCATAGTTTTGAGCGGTTTTGTTGAATTACTGACTCATTAACGAAGCAAAAATGAAAAAGTGGTACTAACATACAATCAGACTAATCATGTGAACATCCTATCTAGTGGAGCGGTCGCTCCACCCAGCCAAGTCGTACCGTACAATCACAGTCACTCAACATACCGTAAATGCCTAATAAACTGAGGAGCAGACCAAACACTTTTACTGTAAGCAACAACATAGCATTTTCGGCCTACTGGATCTCAAAATTGAAAAATCTCACATTGTTGCGAAATATCTTAATTTCGAGCTATGGCCCACCCCACCCCATATAACAAATTTGGGAACAACAGGTTATGCCATTTGCGAGCTAGAGGGCCGTGAAAACAGTGAAATTACACCCCTTTTAAAACCTATCTGATGATATCACGAAACACCGCTATCACCGCCACAGCCTAAACGGCTAAACCGATTGACTTGAAATTTTTACCACATGTGCACTTTTGGCGTCTGAGGTGCCTTTTTATAAAACCAACCGGAAGCCGCCATTTTGAAACCGGAAGTGACGTCATATCTCGAAAACGGCTACACCGATCGGAATAAAACTATCGCCAAATGATTCAGACGGTCATCTTTAAGGAATATCAATAGTCAAAATATACATTTACTATTACCGAAACCGGAAATGACGTCATAAAAATGAAGAATCAGACTTGAATCACCTCTTACTACAATAACTACATATTCAGAAAGCTTATAATGATACTTAACATTTATAAAAATAAATTCTAGGTGGCAGTAATTTCAGCCGCCATTTTTAAAAAAGGAAGTGATGCCATAGCTCGAAAACGGTTGGACCTATTGGAACGATGCTTTCGCAATTCTTCATGGAATATCATTTTAAGCTTATATTTAGTACCAAACACAATTTTTCGTAGTACCCAATTCGGAAATTGCCTATTTTTTTAAAGGAATAAGTCACAAGTTAGGAACAAGTTGTGTAAATAAACTAAAAAAATTATTGATATCCCCATAAAAAACACTCCGTGTAAAAATACCAGCCAAGTCTCTTAACTATAAAAAAAATAGAAGAAATCTAAAAATTCAGCACTGAAAAGTAGTGATATCAAAAAAAGGGCCAAGTCAAAACTTCATTTTAAAAACCAAAATATACTTGGCGCATCGTTTTTAAGGGCATTATAGGTATAGGCACATTTAATTTCTGGCATATACTATACTACTATATACACGATGCGCCAAGTATATTTTGGTTTTTAAAATGAAGTTTTGACTTGACCCTTTTTTTGATATCACTACTTTTCAGTGCTGAATTTTTAGATTTCTTCTATTTTTTTATAGTTAAGAGACTTGGCTGGTATTTTTACACGGAGTGTTTTTTATGGGTCAAAGTTACACCCACTTATAAAAAAAAAAAAATCTCTCAATTTGCTAAAACGGCTGAGCGCTTACGCTTCAAAATTATAGTGATAGAGAGACATACCTTTGCAATGTCTTGTATAATTGCCATTGATTTCTGTACCTAAGAGATAGAAGGCCCGATGTCCATGTCAAGCGTCACTGTATACCATGGCACTTGCTCTGTTTGCTTTTCGGTTTGTTTGTGTTTTTGCCTGCAATGCTCAGGGCACACAGTTCAACCAATCAATCAGAAATGTTGCCCACAGAAGTGTGCATATTTTAGAGATATTTGTCAGACTCAGAAACAACAATTATCTCCAAGAATGACTGAAGTCTCTTAGTTTTATTATTGACGTCAATGCAAAGACATTTCTGATTTTCCAAGAGTTTATAAGCACAAAATATTGGATTTATAAGATGTGTGCGAATAAAACATTAGGCAAATCGAATCACTGATTCAAGAAAGGGCGTGCCAGTCCGTTTTTTGTGATTCAGAAAAAAAGTGATAAACTGTCCTGGACTGATGAATTTTCCTGCAAAGTTACGTACATTAACAGCGAGTTTTAGCCATCAGGAGTACTGGGACTGACGAGACATTCTTGCTAAAATGTGTGTTTACACGCTAAGAGACTATTTTTCTAAAAATGTCAATATCACTATTTTTGGACTAACTCCCTTTCTAGAATTAGTTTTTCAATTATGTTTCAAATTTCTCGTAATATGAATTGTACAAAAGTTGTGACGATAATTAGGACATGATCCCTGTTTACTTCGCGTGCTGCTCATTCGATGTTCACATAATATGTGTTAGTGAGTTTATGCAGTGATCCGTGTTTACTTCGAGTGCTGCTCAATCTATGTTCACATAATCTGTGTTAGTGAGTTTATGCAGTGATCCGTGTTTACTTTGCGTGCTGCTCATTCGATGTTCACATAATCTGTGTTAGTGAGTTTATGCAGTAAGCCGGCGCCATATTGTCTTCATGTTCCAATATGTTTCCGATACAAACAAGCTGCAGGTGTGATTGTGCTCTGGAGCACATGACTGTGTCAGCAAGGAAGTGGGTGGAGGTGCCTTTGTGATCGTACACCTTCACGTCACGGTCTAGGCTATAGTCCAGTTAACCCACAAGTCGTCCAGGCATAAGGCATTTAGGCAAGTAGGTAGTGTGAAATAAGCATAAGGGCAAACAGAAACGTCAAAATTTTAATTAATAAAATCAAATTATATTTCTATCTGATTAAAACAGAGACGGACCAGAAATTCTTTGGGTATTTTTTTTAGCTTGATGATTTTTAAAAATTTCTCCTGATGTACCCCATTATTGTAAATTCGAATCTGAAGAAACAAATTGCACGTGATTTTTTTAAAAGCTCGAGGCAACCAAACAATTACTAATTTAACTTTTGCTCTTGTACATGAGTTAATGGATCGTTTACTTGTCTCAAAAATGTTACCATTCAAAAACATAAAAAGTGTTACTACATAATACATTGTTGCACAACAATGGACACAGTATAGCTGCTATGATGAGGCATGACATTGTGCTCGTCGAAAGTGAACCGAGTTTTAAAATAAATAATAAAATACGTCAATGAAGACCTAAGGCAACGGTTTACATGCATTGAAAATGAAAACAAATCATAGCACTCGAGGCTCGAACCTATAACCTCACTTCACGTTACTGAGAAAGTAAATAATATAATTGTGTCACTCAGTAGTATGGATGAAACAGTAAAATAACGTAGAACTCATCTATTGAAGACTATCAGCTAAATTAGAATTCGTTGTCTTGAGATTCTAATCCAGATTGTGTTGTCCAGATTTGTGTCTACAACAAAGATGACTGGAAAACTGCTTGTGACTCGAATTGTCTCTTACCTTGATGGAAGTGGTCGGGATGTACAGCGGCGGATCCACAGCATCTTGGTCCAGCGTCTGCGTCCCGACGATCTCGTCCGCCGGTTTCGCCTGATACCCCTCGGGCCGTCCAACTCTGAACCCCTTCGCTCGGATCCAGAACCGAAACTTACTGTTCTCCACCGAGTTCTTCTCCATGCCCCCCAACGTCCTCACAATCCGCGCGTACTTCTTCAGCGTGATCGTCTTCGTCTTGGCGAGGTCCCCGTAGGTGCTGATCACCCACGGCTGGTAGGCGTCGAACATGGCCGCCTTGGACGCCGTCGCGGGCGCCGCCTCCAGCGAGCGGCGCTTCTTCGCGGCCTCGGCGTCGACGGAGACCCGACGCTTCAGGTGCGGTTTCCATGGCAACTCGGCGCCACCGTCGGCGTCTATACTTGTTGCTGACTTGATCATCGTCACTGCATCGTCAACACACGCGCGTTTTCAACACACGACGGTGATTTATATACAAAGAAGCTTTAAACTCAATGACACACAAAGAAGCTGAGTAATGAACACTTGACGCCAGCCAGGTATATTCCACTTGTTACGGTCACCCCACACTCACACACACACACGTCTACCCAGTGCTAGGCGTAGGGTTGGACTAACTACACAGTCCCATACCGCTTGAACCGGCCGCTCGCCCTCCCCTCGCCGTCCCCCCTCCATGGCGGCCACCCCTGCGACGCCGGCGGTCCCGTCGACGTCGGGGGGACCACGACGGGGAGGGGGGGGGGGGGGGGGGTGTCTTTCCGCTTCCGTTCTCTACCCTCTCCCTCGCACACTCGACCACCCTCTGACGGATCACTGGAGCGAAGTGACACCGACTGGAATCGAACAAGCGGTGCGTGTGTTGGTGGGAGAGAGATGGAGTGAGGTGAACGCGTGTTGGTGGGACAGAGATGGAGTGAGGTGTACGCGTGGTGGTGGGACAGAGATGGAGAGTGAGATGATTTGATGCGGTTCTGTTGTCAAGTTGTAGCAAGATAGTCAGTTTATTTGTTTGCCGCGGTCTTATTTCTATGCGATATTATATTTAGGTAGGTACTTTCTTCGCGTAGTATATTTTATCAGCTCACATTATTATCATCAATATTAAATTATACTAGAGAGCCCCGCCATGCAATACATGACACAATGAGCTCTCTTATCTGGGCAAGGCAAGGCACAACAGAAGATGGACCGTGCACCATTAAAATTAAACTTATCTTATATGTTGGCAAAGAATTGTCTCTCGTGACAATTTTTTTTACACTCACGGAATGACCTATCATAAATGCAAATCAATGCTCTGTTATAGTAATATCTGTGGAAGGTACATTAACTCCAATGCACACCTGTTGTGTATACATACACGTAAGAACATGTGTAACTGTTTTGAAGATACGAAACAGGTATATGGCTGCGTGGTAACGCTCGGAACTTGTATTCCGGAGGCCCGGGTTCGATTCCCGCGGTCGTCCTTCCTGACTGGGGTTTTTTCGTGGTATTCCCTCAGTCGACAGGCAAATGCTGGGAAGGTACCCTACTAATAGGCCACGACCGCCTCCTTCCCACCTTCCATCCTTACCTACTCTTCACCATCATCTCCCAATCATCATCATAATCATTCATCCGTCGCCATTAGCCTCGCTGCAGAACAGTGCGACGTTAAGCCCCAGACAAAAAAATGTTTTGAAGATATTTAAATAAATCGTGAATAACTTAATATTAAAATATTTTAAGCTTGATAAAAAATATGAATATACGACTCAATGAAGATTAAATACAAAAATTGCTGTTGCATGGAATAAAGAATTAAAATAATTTGTATAATATTTGAAACAACAGAATAAATATGTCATTATGATGATCGAATTTAGGTTATAAAATAAGAATACATATTTGAAACTTAATTAAAACAAATATGCACGATGATTAATAATAAAATGGAATAATTTGATTTGAAATATGACGAACGAAAAATGGTACCGAGATTTAATCAAAGTTTGTCACTTTTTATGTAACAACATATAGAAAATTACTGACATTCCAGGTTACGAAAGGGAATAATAGAAATCTACTCAATTTTATGCAGGTTTCCACTTTATAACTTATCCTGATTATTTGATCGTTCGCATCTCTGCACACATCAAAACATCAACAAACTATTCAATATCATTTTGATTCCTAAAATATACAATTCATTATAAGGTGTATGTTCCACCTAAAATGTTTTAATAAAATGCGAAGTTGTGACGTCAGGCGGATAATGTATGTCCTCGATTGATCCTTGTTAATAGTTATATCAAATGATAGACGTATTGGAAATAAGGTCCAATATCAAAAGGTAACAATATTACAGTGTGAATAGAAATGTTCCCTTATGCCTCCCTCCCCCATAACCCACCCCAAAAATGTCTGCATTTATTCACATGAAATGTTGCCTTGTCCGTGTTTCAAGTCAAGGTCACCAGTGGAAATTCCAATATTTTCTTCACTGCCAAATGGATTCACGGTTTCTTACATATTATGGAAAGTTTGAAGAAAGTGACTTTTTCAATGACAATTTGGTTTCTATTTAATATCTCTCTAAATACTTATCGGATTCAAACGAATCTTTTTGCTTGGCAGTTCGCTTGAAATTATGTACAGGAAAAGTCAAGTTTCGTAGAAAATTGTGCAAAATTTCTCGATGTCTACAGACGCGAATCGTAACGCAACTTCCGAGCTCCGGATTCCATGGCCAAATATTGTTCTGGTCGATTTTGGAAAATTAGTTTCACCGCCTACTAAAATTCATTTTCACTGCACAATTGAAATTGACGTTTAAAATTAAGACATCAGAAAAAGCGGTGTTTTTCACGAATAACTCGGTAAATACTGAACAGAATATCGCGAAAGTGTTACTATAAATCAAGTCACGGAATTATATACATTACATGGCGAGTTTCAACACGATCGGTGGAAAATTAAAGATTTGTATAAAGAACGAAATTTTCAGCCACGTTGCTACGGGGACGACGTTCTTCTCTTTTAAGCGTATTATAGTAAAGGATTCATTATTAAATGATTTTAATTCAATACATTTATTTATTATTTTCATAAACTTGGAGTCATATTATAATGGATGAAAAATAAACATATAATATATATAGATATTTCAGACATAATTGATATGATTTTAAATATCTCATACAATATTGTTTAAGTATACTTTATTTGTTTATATTTCTTATAATGTAAGATCATAAATATATTTATGAATGATAAATTCTAAGTAATTATTTAAAAAATAATACTTCCTGTAATTTAAAATTTTCATTCAATGTTTATCATTATCATTATTGTTTGGAGGTACACTAGGCACAACAAAAATTGATCGTTCAATAAATCTGATAAATGTACTGAATAATGTAAGATCACACTAGCAGAAGTGAGTCCAAGCAATCTCCTGGTCTAACTCTAGTAGGTGACCTCACATTTCATAGAACGATAATACCAAGTTTGAATTGGTCTGGAACATGACCAGCAGACATTTTAATTTGTTCACCGATCAATTTTTGTTGCGCTAAGTGAACGTTCACTCAGAAAATAATATAAAACTTTTGGCTACAGGTTGTATATATAAAACACATAAATCTTTCACCTTTTTTCTTGGGAACCATGACACATATTACCTACAACTAATTATAAATTCGATTGAAATTGACTTACTACACATTAAAAGTCAAACATAGTCCAACAAACAAATAAATATATAAATAGGCAATTAAGTCTAATATAAATTTGACATTGCATAATTCCACTTACAAAAATCACAAAAACCAAGTACAAATAAAAGGAATCATGGTCGTATAAGGAGAGTTTTCCAGCAAATAAAATAAAATAATAATTATTAACCAATATAATTACACTAAAGAAACAACAAGAATGTTATAATTACACTTGTGTTGGAAAAAGCAAATACATTTCTTCACTATCCCTACTGGCGGTGCACTGAACTGCAAAACATCAAGTCATAATTATTGGTTTTCATTTCGTCATTTTTCAGCAATTTATGGCTTTTTGATACAATTCTCTCAATGGACGATTGAGAATTCATTAATAAATGAATATGTTTGTACAACAAAAGTACAAATGATTTATGAGTATCTGATCAAAGGGATTTTATTTAACTACCTACCCCAGATAATAATGACGCTGGCACGTTGACTCAGGCGGTAATGCTCTGAACTCGCTCTGAGGGGTTCGGGTTCGATTACGACTCCTTTCTCCGGAGTTATTTTCCAGGTTCCCTCAGTCCTGAGAATCATGAGAATCTCTTCTGTAGGCCACATCAACTCCCTTCCCACCGTCAATATATAACTCTGTAGGTAGAAAATCAACATTTAAAAGAAGTATTATTTTATATTTATAATCCGAATTTATACGGTCAGGCGTAGTGGCAACAAAATGCTAACATTTTCATTTGAAAGGGTTCAGTTTAGCAAATACTTTTACTGCATCCAGACAAGCTATATCTGACACTTCTGTTGGAACTAATCTACGCAGAAATGAACTGCCAAAATAACTGTGAAAAGGATTTTACTTCCTTGCGCCTAAATTTTCTCAAATCAAGACCTGAAGTTGAAGGAATCCTACGAGCAGCCAACAAAACATGCACTCTTTCTTCATAATATTTCCAACGAAATGTTGAGATATTAATTATATCCACTATTATGAATTTAATATTTAAAATAAAATCACTGGGTTTTGATAGTTTTCACATGCGTATTTATACACGAGATTATTTTTTATTAATAAATCACTGGAAAAAATATTGATAAGCTCCAGTATGCAGTGAATGTCCTTCATAATTCGTTTTGGATAACTCAACATGAACGATGAAGGAGTGTAAGGAAACTTTTTTTTGATCGGATGTAGATAATTACTATTCCTCAGGCATCTTACAGTCGGGAGAGAAGAATTAACATTTATTTATGATTTTGAAAGTTGAGACGATTTCTTCTCACTTGTTGAGCGAGCGTAGCGAGCGTCACCACGGTACTCTTATGGCACTTTCTCTGTGTGTTTTTTTGTTTGTATTTTTTTTGTCCTCACAGCCCAGGTTAAACCGCACATTCAATCGATCTGAAACTTTGCACGTATGCTAACGTAATCTATGCGGTCCCTAGGATCGTTTTTGGACGGGCTCCTGTGATTGGTTCAAGATTTAAAAAAATTATCTTTTGATTGGTTGCTCCGATCAATTTGAAATTTAACGAAGTCATTACAACCAACATTGTACCCAATCATACAAAATTTCAGCCAAATCCTCCTATTGGTTAAAATTTAAAACCACATTTCCTGTGTTTTTTTTTAAATTTAAACTAGAACCGTTTGACCGATCAACTTAAAACTTTGCATGGTCATTGGGACCAGCATTATCTGTATTTTTGACAACTAATCTGTGTTTAAATCCAAAAGTTATTGACAGTTTACGGACATTTTGCGTGTTTGCTGTAAAATTTCTTGAATTTCATATTTCACGGTGACTTCGACTCTTCAGTTCTAATCCAAGGTAGTTAGAGAAGAAACTTTCAATCTCATATGAAATTTAATAATAATGACCGTTCAACAGTTTGATCTGATATTGTGTGAGTGGTCCCAGGTATATTTTTTAAACGAGACCCTGTGATTTTTGAAAATTAACAATCATAAAGGTTCCATCGATCAACTTAAAACTTTGCATGGTTATTGGGACCAATATTTTAGGAATTTTTTGATATTTTCATACAAGTCTTTGACGAAATTAAAGAATTATTGGCTTTTAATTACATTTTTGATAGACAGAATTTTGGTTTGAGGTGTTGTGTGTATCCGTGCTCGCTCATCAACGCGTTACACAGAGCGTTTTCCTAGTCAGTTAAAAACACCTCGATTTAAAATATTCGTTTCTACTGGGAACTAACGTCCGTTCCCAACCCTTTCCCTCTTTCTGCAATCTCTACCCCATGATGTCCGTTACGTCCGTTGCCACGGCCTGGGATGCTGTCGCTGGGCCGCTACTGGACCAGGAGGGGGGCACAAACAAGATCCGGTCGACTCAATGTCGGCCACTTAGTCCGCCGACGAACCAGTATCTCGCGCGGCCAAATCGTCAAGTGGTCGTTGCGAATTGCGACACACATAGGAAATCAAATATTACGATCGAGACGAAATCAAAAGAATGCCGTAAAAATTGTTATTCACATCTCTGAATTATACAAACTTCATGTATGGATTCATAACCGCACGTCGAGAAGGTAAGAAATACAATTCCAATTATTAATTTAGTTAACGTCGCACTGTTCTGCAGCTAGGCTAATGGCGACGGATGAATGATTATGATGATGATTGGGAGAAGATGACGAAGAATATGTAAGGATGGAAGGTGGGAAGGAGGAGATCGTGGCCTATTACTAGGGAACCTTCCCATAAATTACCTATTGACTGAGGGAAATCGTGCAAAAACCTCACTCAGGGAGGACGACCTTGGAATCGAACCCGGAACTTCATAAATGTCAGTCCAGAGCGATATGCTATTGTTCAAATACTATAATTGTTTATCGATAGTGATTTTTACACAAGATGTAGGTATACACTTTATGTTTAGTCAAATTATAGTACCTAATCTGGTTGCAAATCATTGACATTGACATTGATCATTGAGCGAGGAATCCTGTCAAACCGGACGTTCAACTGCCGTTGATCTTTAAATGCCCGGTTCATTCCGGATTCATACAAATTTCACTTTTACAACCATGACCTGACTTGTTGCGTTAGGACTTCCATTTTATGGCGTAATAAAACACATAAAGATCAATGGTTTTGCAAAGCAATTCTGTCACATATTTTTGGTATTGTGTTAGATTACTGCCGGCAATCATTTAGGTACACATATAGTACATCATATTCATTATGATTGTCCTAACGGTCATAGTCCTGTCATAGACATCCTAAAATATAATAATAGTGTTATCTGTATTTGGTGTTATCATTGACCTGATATTTGGATAATATATCGCGAAAATATATCGCGAAAATATATCACGCAAATAAATATATTTTCACGTTCAAATGGAATTTAAGTCTGTTTATTGATCGAGCGTAGCGAGCGTCACCACGGTACTCTTATGGCACTTTCTCTGTGTGTGTTTTTTTTTTTTTTTTTTTTTTTTTTTGCCTGCACTGCCCAGGTCAAACCGCACAACCAATCGATCTGAAATTTTGTACACATACTAACGTTATCTATGCGATCCCTGGGATCTTTTCTGAACGGTATCCTGTGATTGGTTAAAATTTTATAAAAATTATCTTTCGATTGGTTGGTTCGATCAATTTGAAATTTAGCAAAGTCATTGCAACCAAAATTGTACCCAATCAAAAAAAAATTCAGCCAAATCCTCCAATTGGTTCAAATTTGAAACCATTATTCCTGTGATTTTTGAAATTTAAACTGGAACCGATTGACCGACCAGCTAAAAACTTCGCATGGTCATTGGTACCAACATTTAAAGTATTTTTGCCAATTTTCACTCTAATCTGTCGTTATTTTCAAAAGTTTTTGTCATTTTAGGGACATTTTGCATGTTGGCTGTCAAATTCACGGCGACTTCGAATCTTCAGTTCAAGGCAAGGTAGTTAGAGCAGAAAGTTTTAAACGATATGAAACTTATAATGACCGTTCAACAGATTGATCTGATATTGTGTACACACACTACATATCATATCATATGGGTGGTCCCAGGTATATTTTTTGAACGAGATCCTGTGATTTTTGAAAATTAACAAGGAACCGTTCAATCATAAAGGTTTAATCGATCAACTTAAAACTTAGCAAGGATTGGCACCAATATTTTTGGAGATTTTGGAGATTTTTATACAAGTATGTGACGAAACTAAAGAATTATTGGCTTTTAATGACATTCGATAGACATAATTTCGGTTCGAGGTGTTGCATGTATCCGTGCTCGCTCATCAACGCGTTACACAGAGCGTTTTCCTAGTTTACCTACTATAGTTTTATATCACTCAGGTTTACATTCAAAGATAAGAATCATCTTCAGGACAAATTTAACTAAACCTTAATCAGTAGTAACTCAGAAGAAGAAGGCCGAAAGTCCATTTTTTTCGATTTTGTGTTGCACAATATTTTATTGAATGAAGCTCTCTCAATTGCCATCTGACTGATGTCAACAAATAGATACATGTATATTGAAGTATTCTCTCACTCAAGTCGCCATTACAAATATACTGGATTGTGAGCTCACATCAAGAATCGTTGAAATAAAATAGATTTCGAGACTTCTATACCACTAAATTAGAGAAATATACACTGCAAAAACAAGTAGCCAAATTGGGGTGAAGAAAAACAGCTCCAGGGTATTTTAGGTTGCTTTTTTCCTGAAACAGCCCCAAAAATGTGATCCAAAACGGCTTCATGAAAATAATAGCTATTTTGTCTCACATTTTAGGAGCTGTTTCAGGAAAAAAACGACCTAAAATGCATTGGATATGTTTTTGATTCACCCCGTTTTGGCTACTTGATTTGTAGTGTAAGACAATCATCCCAATAAACATGTAAATGTTTTTTTTTAAAGAAATTGCGATTCTCCTTGAAAACTATTCCTCCCAAATCAAAGATCCATGCACTCTCAACTATCATGTCATGTGACAAATGATTCCTTCCATGTCGATCTGTCTTCACTCTTGGCTCCGTAACGGCTGATATTCTGCACGAGCCGCCCGTGCTGGTCCAGAGGGGATGAGTGCAACTGAGAGGCTGCAGCCTGCATCCCCCCCTCGCCCCGGTCCAACGCCGAATATAACCAGTTCCATGGGACAATACCGCAGTCGACCCCGGGACTATGTCAGAGCGTCGCACTGCTCTGCGACCATGAGGGGGGGGGGGTTAATCATGTTGCCTAGGATATCTCATCCGGTTGGTAGGTATTTATTTTATAGAAATTGTCTACAGATTCGATTCACTTGTTGGCATCTTCCTCAGGACAAAATTATAACTTAAAAACTCTATTAATTTTGTCCGGAGGAAGATTCAAGCAAACTGTAGACTATTTCTATAAAATAAATAAATACCAACCGGATGAAATATCGCAAGCAAAATTAATCAATGTAATCCTGACAATCTAAAAAGTAAAAACTGTTATTCAAGAGTTTTATTTACACAGTTTTATTTCGTAAACAAAATGCTCCTAATTGTCTTAAAAACAAAAAAGTGTCAAAAGTAAACAAAAAGCGTCCTGTGCCTTTCATCCGTGGTTGAGTATTAATTTTCATAGGTATAACTTACTTCTACCCCACTACCCCACCCTACCCCACTTCTACCCCACTGAATTGTGGTCTAGACCAAAATTCATAAAATTGTTGTAACTTGCAACAAACATTTCATATTATTTCCCAAAATAATTTAAAAAAAGTACAAAAATACCTTAAAATAGCAAGAAAAGGATAGAATTCGTAAAAAATTTAGAGTCAAGGCATTTTCAGGCAAAATGAAACACATATTTTTGAAATCAGGAACACATTATAAACACATTTTTAGACGTGTCTGAACAAAAACCTAAAAAAGGATATGTCTTAAACATCCTCGCCCTAATGATGATGATTGGGGATGATGATGATGATGATGATGATGATGATGATGATGATGATGATGATGATGATGATGATGATGATGATGATGATGATGATGATGATGATGATGATGATGATGATGATGATGATGATGATGATGATGATGATGATGATGATGATGATGATGATGATGATGATGATGATGATGATGATGATGATGATGATGATGATGATGATGATGATGATGATGATGATGATGATGATGATGATGATGATGATGATGATGATGATGATGATGATGATGATGATGATGATGATGATGATGATGATGATGATGATGATGATGATGATGATGATGATGATGATGATGATGATGATGATGATGATGATGATGATGATGATGATGATGATGATGATGATGATGATGATGATGATGATGATGATGATGATGATGATGATGATGATGATGATGATGATGATGATGATGATGATGATGATGATGATGATGATGATGATGATGATGATGATGATGATGATGATGATGATGATGATGATGATGATGATGATGATGATGATGATGATGATGATGATGATGATGATGATGATGATGATGATGATGATGATGATGATGATGATGATGATGATGATGATGATGATGATGATGATGATGATGATGATGATGATGATGATGATGATGATGATGATGATGATGATGATGATGATGATGATGATGATGATGATGATGATGATGATGATGATGATGATGATGATGATGATGATGATGATGATGATGATGATGATGATGATGATGATGATGATGATGATGATGATGATGATGATGATGATGATGATGATGATGATGATGATGATGATGATGATGATGATGATGATGATGATGGACGGTGGGAAGGAGGTGGTCGTGGCCCATTAAAAGATAACCTTCCCGACATTTTCCTCGCGACTGTTGCGAAATGTCAGGACTGTTGACTCGAACCCGGGTCTTGAGTGCAGGATGTTTTACTGCCTGAGCCAACGTGCTCCCTATGTTTTCGGGACTAGATATAACAAATAAACCTTTCATGGAAGTTGTTGCCTGTCAAAATCATGATTTTGGTTTCTTTTCTGGAAATTCTGTTATAACTTAGTGCTTATTTTCTCAATTAATTTTAATCCCAGAAAAAAACACTCCGTGTAAAAAAGGCAGCCAAGTCTCTTTACTTTAAAAAAATTCAACACCGAAAAGGAGTGATATCAAAAAAGGAGCCAAGTCAATGACATTTCCAAATATTTAATCGTATCTTTGAAATAAAAGTATAAACACCGAGAAATACTTTACAAAAGGACTTGGCGCATCGTTTTTTTAAAGACATCATTCTATCCTAAAAGTGGAAAGAAATTTACAAGTAGGTACATTTTCCTCTTTCTATTAGAGCCAGAATCTATGAATCAAGCTACTTTTAGTAATGACTATTTTATAGTTTTGTCAATGGCGATAGAAGCATGTTTTTATGCTGTAATATATAAGTAATATAAGGGTGAAAGAATTACATAACAATTGGAAGTGGTGAGAATGTAGGTTTCTTTGGAAAACTTCCATGGAGTCAGGAGTCAGGATCCTCATCAGTGTGTTGTGTCTAATGTCCGCCCGTCCGATCGGGTAGCTCAGTTGGTAGAGCTCTCGCCCGGCAAGTGAGAGGTCCCAAGTTCGTGCCCCGGTTCGGTCGGATATTTTTCACAACACACATCCCTTCATATCAATTGGAAGTGGGCTCATACATATTCTTGCAGTACTGTTAATATGGCGATATTAGACTGGTATCTTTTCATAATTTGATCTTGACTGAAGGAAATCATGAAACGTTGTCAAATAATTACTAACTAATGGAACACAGTTATATATTTTTGAAGTGTCAAGTGTATAAAGTTAAATTTTTTAATAGAAATTCAATATGACTGTCTTCTTTGTGAAATGTATTTTTATAAAATGTGTATTACTTAATAGAAATTGTTACATGATGAGAAGGTATAACGCATGAGACTTAATTATATTCACCACGAAACAATATTACGAAGATTACTATTGTGTATATTTATAGAAAGCATAGACAACAAGTTTCATAGCGTATATATTCATATAGAAAATATTTTACAGAAGGTATGTATAATATGTACCTAATTGAAAGATGTTTCCCTATTATTCTAAACATTCAAAATGACGGTTGTATATAAATGGCACATGCTTATGAATAGAAAAATGTCTTTAAAAAAACGATGCGCCAAGTCCTTTTGTAAAGTATTTCTCGGTGTTTATACTTTTATTTCAAAGATACGATTAAATATTTGGAAATGTCATTGACTTGGCTCCTTTTTTGATATCACTCCTTTTCGGTGTTGAATTTTTTTAAAGTAAAGAGACTTGGCTGCCTTTTTTACACGGAGTGTTTTTTTCTGGGATATCACTTCTTTTGTTAGTTTATTCATACAGCTTGTAGCACAGCTTGTGTCCGTGCAAGAACTTATTTCTTTAAAAAAATACGCCTATGCCGATTTGGATACTTAGAAAAGTTGCGTTTGGTATATAAGATTAAAATAATTATCCAAGAAGAATAGCTTTAAGTTTCGTTACAATCGGTCCAGCCGTTTTCGATATATGACGTCACTTCCGGTTTTAGCAATGGCGGCCGAAAATAATGTCGTCTTGAATTCATAATTATTACTCCTACACATTTCCAAAATTTGGTTGCAATCGGTACAGCCGTTTTTGATATATGACGTCACTTCCGGTTTTAACAATGGCGGCCGAAAATAATGTCGTCTTGAATTCATAATTATTAGTACAACACATTTCCAAAATTTGGTTGCAATCGGTACAGCCATTTTCGATATATGACGTCACTTCCGGTTTTAACAATGGCGGCCGAAAATAATGTCGTCTTGAATTCATAATTATTAGTCCAACACATTTCCAAACTTAGGTTGCAATCGGTACAACCGTTTACGATATATGACGTCACTTCCGGTTTTAAAAATGGCCGCCGAGAACACTGCAACCTTGAATTTATAATTATTTACAAAGTACGTTTACTTATATCTATTTTAAAGTATAAAGTGGTGAATTTAGCGTCATTTAGCATATTTATGACGTCATTTCCGGTATAGGTCATAAAATGTGTGACGTCATTTCCGGTTTCGATATTTGAATCATCAAATATTACTGATTACATAAAGTTGACCGTCTAAATCGTTTAGCGCTGGTTTTGTTCTAATCTGTTTAGCCGTTTTTGAGACATGATGTCACTTCCGGTTTCAAAATGGCGGCTTCCGGTTGGTTTTATAACAAGTCAAATGAAATATCAAAAGTACAAACGTTACATAAATATCAAGACAATCGGATCAACAGTTGTTGCTGAAATGCAAATCGATGTATATTAAATTTCATGACGTCATTTCCGGTTTATTTAAAATAATGTTCAGTCTTTTGATATTGATAATCCATATAGATGACCGTCTGAAACGATTGGCGCAAATTTCGTTCCGATCGGTCCAACCGTTGACGAGATATGACGTCACTTCCGGTTTCAAAATGGCGGCACAAAAAATTCATGGGGACAAGGTTAAATCAGACGCCAAAAGTGCACACGTGGTAAAAATGTGAGATCAATCGGTTCAGCCGCTTAGGCTGTGGCCTGTTTACCGGATTTGAGCTCCAGCCTACTACTACTAAGATTATTATTATGAAAACCGCCCTAAAACACAGTTTTCACGGCCCTCTAGCGCGCAAAGGGCGTAACCTATTGTTCCCAAATTTAGTATATGTTGTAGGGTGGGCCATAGCTCGAAATTAAGATATTTCGCAACAATGTGAGATTTCTCAATTTTAAGATCCAGTAGGCCGAAAATGCCACTTTGATGCTTACAGTAAAAGTGGGTTTGCTCCAGCCTTTATATGAGAGTGTGCGCGCGCCGTACGACTTGGCTGGCGTGGAGCGACCGCTCCACTAGATTATTAGATTCGTTAGTTTTTGTTGTGATTCCCCAAAATAATTCACCCTTGTACACGATAATTTCTATTTTCTAATTGGAACTAATCGTTTGTTGGACAGATTACCCATAAGAACCTATATAACATAACATTCGATTACGATGAGCTGATCAGGTAACTTTTCTCTTTCATTTATTTTTCTCTCCTTTTATGTATTTCACATTGAAAACTGTGCTCCCTCTGATGAACTACTTTGCCGACAATGCATGTAGAGCACACCCAGCTCCATCTCTCGGCAACATCGTCAACTATTTCGCATAAGAAGTTCCTGTGTTATCCGGTAGGTGGCAGATGAATACAGACAATGTCAGAAATGCGCGCAATTTGACTTCACATTTCTTTTGAACTTAAGGTACGTTTACAGCTTGACGCTCGACGTTCGACGCTAGCACTGAAAGATGAACATGGTTTATATTTGACCTTGAACGCCAGCGCTCGGCGTTGGCCAATCAGGAGGCTCAACGTCGAGCGCTGAGCGCCGAACGTCGAACGAACACCGAGCTGTAAACGTACCTTTACGTTTCAAATAAAATTATAATAATTTCCAAACTCTTCATAGATATGTTACTTAGTAATTTAAAAATTGAACAATGCACGATTTTTAAAGTTTGTTTAACAAACTAATTTTGACGTTTCAAAAAAACTGATTAAAAAGTGATTACAATTTTTTTTTTAAATAAACATATTTATTTTTTGATGATGATTGATGATAGGGAAATGCAGCTGATGAGGAATTTGTAATAATGGACGGTGGAAAGGAGGCTGTCTTGGCATAATATTAGAAAACCTTCTCACTGCCTCTCGACTGAGGGAAATCATGAAATCCTCAGTCAGAAACTCGGCAACAGGAATCGACCCGTGTCCACCGGAGTAAGTAATAATGTCGATGATATACATTTATTTGTAAACCAGTTCCATTATAATCTTTCTCAAACTTATTTTGGTGGCTGAAGATATTTCAGGGGGTGATAAGGGAAATGGAGCTTTATTTTGAAGGATTTAAGGTGATGCAAGCGCGAGCGATTTTGCCGCTTGTTGCAGGCACCTTTTTGGATACCTACGATTGGAGACGAAATGGGTTGACGAAATAATTTGAAATTTTAATCATGAATAGGAAAAAAACTTAGGCCTATCTTGGTAAAATTTGTATCTTTTGCTTTGTTAATAATTAGTAATAATTAGTTGATATTTGGTGAAAAATTGTCTATTTTCTTGTCTCGCTGGGTGCCGTATGAAATGTAATTTGAAAAATGTGTCAAGACTTGACAACACTTAGTTTGTCAAGACTTGACAACACTTAGTTTGTCTTTTATCTAATCACGATTCAAATGTGAGATCAATTGGTTCGCACGAGTTTAGTCTCCAATTGAATCGAAAATTTCATAGTTTTGCGCGGTTTTGTTGAATAACCGGTGCCTTATTAACAATGCAAGAAGCAAAAATGAAAAAGTGCTACTAATATACAATCAGACTGATCATGTGAACATTCTATCAAAGTTACATTCACTTAAGAAACAATTTTTCTCGCTCAATTTGCAGGGCTTGGTAGTGAGCGTGGCCTTGACGAGTTTTTTAATCGATTTTTATCAATATCTTTTTCCAGTGTAATTGTTAACAAAATAGGGCTATGGACGTGAATTTAGAACAGTTCAATGAAAATATTTTTCATAGTTTGGAATAAGCTATTAGTTGTATTGTGTCCAACAGGTGTTTAGAACCCGAAAATTACTTTTTGTTAACAATTACACTGGAAAAAGATATTGATAAAAATCGATTAAAAAACTCTTCAAGGTCAAACTCACTACCCAGCCGTCTTAAAAAACCTATTCGATCTCATTCATACTGGATCAATGCAATCACAATGTTATCTGTATTTTTTTGTCTGGGGCTTAACGTCGCACTGTTCTGCAGCGAAGCTAATGGCGACGGATGAATGATTATGATAATGATTGGGAGATGTAGGTTAGGATGGAAGGTGGGAAGTAGGCGGTCGTGGCCTATTAGTAGGGTACCAATTCCCAGCATTTGCCTGTCGACTGGGGAATACCACGAAAAAACCCCAGTCAGGAAGGACGACCGCGGGAATCGAACCCGGGCCTCCGGAATACAAGTTCAGAGCGTAACCACTCAGCCAACCTGTTCGGCCTCATTCATACAAATCAATGCAATCACAATGTTATCTGTATGTTAACTTATTGTGTCGTTGTCGATGCTTGGTGTTTTTATGTCTGTTTCACTTGCGGTTGAATGACAAATCTCAAGTGGAGACAAAAAGCAGTCAGAGCAAACTAAGACTTTGTTTTCTTGTGAGAGAAGGCGAGGTGTGAATGGACTAGTGCTGGATACATAACTGGTCAACAGTGCATGTAATAGGTCACACAACGTAGCTGTCATTCTCTACCTCAAGGGTAGAAGGCCCCATGTCAATTGCAATGATTCTTGATGAGCGTTTAAAAGTCTACGATACTTGATGAAATCCATGTCTTATGAAGCACAAAAAGGCGGCCCCTACTTTTTTCTAAACGGCTTTACCGATTGTCTTCAAATTTTCACAGGTTATAGATAAAGAGTAGATCTGTGTCTCTAGTGGCCCCAAAGTTTAATTTTTTGTTTAGTGATTTCGGGGCAGAGGTGCCAAAAAGACTCAAATATTGCCCATGTTAGCACTTCCTCAAAACGAGAAAAAACATTTTTTATTATTTTTTTCGATCACTAGAGACACAGATTTACTCTTTATCTCTATGCTGTTAAATTTTGAAAACAATCGGTCAAGCCGTTAAGAAAAAAGTAGGGGCCGCCTTTTTATGGTTTTTTGGGGTTTTCAATATTTGATTTAAAATAACTTACTTCACAGCAGTATATGCAACATGCAACACACGATTAAATGTCACAAATGTCACGTACAACACAGAGCTAATGCATTTTCATGCATTTCTAGGATTTTTTTACACCGAAATCGAAATTTTCTGCGGGTCCTGTCGACTCTTAAACCAGTGATCTGCCGTCATCCAATCATGGTGACATGACATGGGTCATTGTGTAAGAGAATACTTAATATATCTTTAATTATTGTAGACTTGTTAAATTGTCAATTTTGAGTCAAATTGACTTCAGTTGAACCCATTGTTTGACCTGGGCATTCCAGGCAAAAACAGAAAAACACACAGATATAACAAAAGTTGCTGCGTAGCCTAAAGATGATCTAAATTGTTCAACAAATGGAGAGGAAAATCGTCGAAGAAAAATATAAATGATACTTTTATTGCTCGATGTTCAAGTTCTTCTTGCTTGAGGCAATCTTCTATATATAAAGTAAATTGTATACAGTGTTGTGATTAGATAATTTTATTTTTATCTAGATCAAGATAGATAGATAACACGCCAAAAATTTATCTAGATAAGATAATAGATAAAATTCCAAAAAATATCTAGATAATAGATAAAGATAAAAAATATGTCTAGATAATTGTAATAGATAATAGATAATTTTTTTACCAAACAATTAGTACGTAATTCAGTGGACTCAAACTTTTTGACATGCGGGCCAATAATACGAATTTGCTTTTGTTGGCGGGCCGTATTTTTAAAGTACAACAATGCTCACGTGATCAGGTAGGTTCATTCCAGGCACGTAGGAACTACTTATTCATTGGGGGTGTGGGGGGGGCGAAGCCCCTCAGTTTTAGCCCCGCAGGGCGTTTTTTTTAAATTTAACAATTTAAAAGTGATTCTTGGGCTCTAAAATGAACGAACTGAAGCAAAAGGTACCCTCCAATTGTTGCCTACGGGTCTGGTTCTGGTTCATTCAGTGTCTTTTGTTTATTAGGAAACGAATCGAACAATATTTCACGCGCCAAACCAAACACTTCTAACAATTTTCGGAATAGTTAATTGGCTTCATTTTCATTGCAGCAAGTATGACGCTAAATTTAAGAACCATCCGTCGAATTTTAGCGCGATGCGTGGGTCCTAACATGACAACCTCTCAAAATTTCTCTCAAATGAAACGATTTTTTTAAATATTATTTTCACAGTGGACAAATTTTTGAATAAGTTCAAAACATCAACTGGAGGGCCACGAAAATTTGTGTCGCAGGTTGAGTACCACTGACCTAAATACTAAATGTTTTCATGCAAAGTCAATAATGAAAATAATAACTTTCCATACATTTCCAAACGACCTACAACGGGAATAATTTTTGGTAAGTGATAGAGGCACTCGTTACCTGTATGTTCATATGAACACACAAATGCATATTTCGAATTTTATATTTTTTATCTAGATAATTGCCAATAGATAACAATATTTTTATCTAGATAAAGATAAAGATAACCAATTATAAAATTATCTAGATAAGATAATTGATAAAAATATCTATCTAGATAATTATCTAGATAATTTTATCTAGATAAGTCACAACACTGATTGTATATCTGTCTGTATGTGTGTATGTATGTTCTTCATACATTTCTACACCCTATGACCGATCTCCACCAAACTTGGCATGGAGTTTCTATGGGGTCCTGCGCACATCGTAGGGTACTTACCCCCATCGCCAAACCACCCCTATTTGAAAAAAAAACACCCCAATTTATAAAATTACATTGACACTTTCCTACATTATTGACCGATCCCAATAAAATTTTGCGTCCACATTTCAGGCTACTCACCCCCTCCCCCAAACCACCCCTAATTGAAGAAATTCAGCTCAAAGGCAGAACGTACCAGAGGTAATTTCACTTTTTGACATTATCAGGTGTCATAAAACTTACGAAACAATCTTCCGAATTTTCTACTCTCATGTACCCCGCTCCCCCCCCCCCCCCGCCCTCAATCCGGCACGAGCAACGCCGGGCAGGTCAGCTAGTGTTAAATAAAAAACGAATTAATAGACTTCACGCAAGGTAAAAGTTTTCGAAATATTTCGGCGACTCTTTCAGCCGCCTTCTTCAGTCACATTATAAAAACAATAAACGTCAAAATACTAAAAGATTAGCTGCAGCTTCCTAAATATGCGAAATATGCTATTTGTTGAAAATTCAATTACGAACATTTTCAAACATTAACATTGACCTATTCATGTTTTTAATAACTCTCGTTTTCATATTTTCACTCTCTTTATTTTTACCAGTGCTATTTTTTTAGTTGTAGTTTCTTAAATCAGCTATCAATTATAGTTATTCAACATTATCTACAAATACATGAATGTCCATATTCGCACCACGAAGTTCTCTTCCAATGTCCCACGCACGTTTATAAACGTGGTAATCCGAAGAGCAACGAAGATGGATTTTTTTTAGTCTCGGAAAATTATCTAAAACCTCTCCGAGTGTTTCTTCCGTCAACACAATGTCATCGCGCGGTCTTACCTCGGCCCGCACATCTAAATACTCGAGACTGTCCTTGTCTACAAACCGCATTAACCCGATCAAGAACTCGTTGATGTTGACTTCGTACACCTCGAAACACAACGAAGACAGTCTCGAGGCATGTGTGAGGAATATTGGGAAATGTTCGAGTTGTGAATTGAGAGGGATGAAGGCAGTGTATGCAAAGTGAACCAGATTTGTCAACGACGATTCCGTATTCCGAGGAAACGTTAATGTGTTTGGGATTGGCTTTGGGAGTTCCATCGTTTGATGAAATTCGAAATGTGTCAAATTTGAACAAAATGTTGATATCAGCTGTGCAGCTTGGTTAGTAATAGTTGGACCACGTAATATGAGCTTCAACAGATGAATTCCCTTTCTCTCCATGAAATGTTGGAATTGTATATCAAACTTCGTCAGGGTGACGGTCAGGTCCCGTATCTCCAAAGAGCTTGCCGCTAATGCTTCTAACAACGGACTGCAGTCGTGGGGCGTCGATTGAAAGTTGTTGACCTCGAGACGGTGAAGATTTGGACACAACGCGATGATTCTGTTGATGGCATCGACGGTGCAGTTGTTTTGAACGATGATGCGAAGGTTGAGAGTCTTATTTGTATTCAGGTTCAGCAGGACTTCGCCCATCCTGTGGAAGCCGTAGAACTCGAGAGAAGGAAATAGATCCAGAGCTAGTTTTGCCTGAAAACAAAATAACAGTCGATTACATATGGGTTGCAAACCATTCGGATTTTATCCCACACTCCGGAATTGAACAACATTGTCCGGATGCCGGAATTACCTCATTCCGGACAGAATTTTGTCCGGAATTGTTGATAATATGAAACGTACACTCAAAACTAATATCCTAGGTATATTCACAAAATAAAATTCAGACCAGACTTGAGCGAAGGTGGCTGTATTTTGAAATTGCAATAGAAAACCAGATAGTAAAGTGTTCTTTCCATTGATTGTGAGGATTGTGTTTTGCTTCTAGCTGACTCGTACATTATCGCTGTCATGCATTCGCTATCTCTCACAAACCCAATAAGGTGCGCATTGTTGCATTTTGTCATTTGAGCATACTACATCTATTTTTAAATAATGCAATTGATGCTCAATACTGACATGTTGCTTCAATACAATCTAGTGGAACGGTCCCACCACTCTGCCAAGTATAGTTGTGTTGTAGCCGCGTCAGTAACCTCGGCCGCTGACAGCGTCCACCTTAACACCACGAGCAGGTCGTGGTGTGTCTTTGCCTAGTGGCTAGCTCAGACATAGATAGGTCGATGGGTTTGAGCATAGAAAAACAATTAATTAAACAAAGTAGGAACTAGGAGACTACAAAGATGTTCGGCAGTGGTTACTCAGTACAACTCAATACTCAGAATTACAAAAGAAATAATCCACACAGGTGGTTTTATTATACAAAACCATCAACTCAAAAGAGTTACTGAACTGAACAGGCATAAAATAAATAGCACATGGTTTGAGTAGAAAAATGCAAATGGCTTCCGACCCATGAAGTTACTAGATTGAACAAGAAAGAAAAGTAAATAATTAAATAATACAGTGTGGCAATGCCAACACTTACCTCGAGAGCCTCCTCGACAGATTATTAAACACTAGAGTCAAAATAGGCTAGCACTTTGGTTCGAGAACCTCCGTGCACATTTACTCTGGTACCTTCTATACCTTTCTCATACGTACTCAAGTTGTGGAAAGCATAAAATAACTGAATAATAATGGAATTTCGAAATACAGATCTAAACAGAATAATGGTCTATCCGAGACGAAAACCGAAGAGAACGAACAGGACGTCTTGATCAGAGAACGCCCCTCAAGAAAACCACGAGGTTGGCAAAACGTCGGTAGCAAGCAAGACAATCAAACGCCTCAAACTCACAAACTGAATCGAATGAACGAAACCAGCTTGGCTCTACAAATAGACTAAGGGCAAGACTTCTTAGCAAAAACACAAATGAAAGTCTAAGAAAACATTCATAGACTAAAACTGAAAGGCGTGAGCCGTATGTGAATCTACTTTACCATGCTTCCCGGTTTACCCTGGCTCGCGGAGTTCACGTCCGAACCCCTCGGTAGACGACACGAAAAGACAACGAGGGAGGTTACATGCTTTTCGAGCAAGACAAAATATCATCCCTTACATTACATCCGGTAATGGAAAATTACCTGTACAACGTCAGAATGACAGCTCGCATCAAAACCTACAAGGTCGTGACTATGCTACTTGACCGAGCAGTGGCGCTATCACACGGCCGAACAGATAACTAACAGTAAAAGAGTGGGAAAATATACAAAACCCAATAGGTGGAATAGATGTTAGGTAGGTAATAGTTTTATAAACTGTTACAGTGTATTGACAGATATTCAGGTAGATTATCAGCCAATAATCAGGAAGATGTAAGACGATGTAGAAGAATCAGGAAGATGGACGGCCAATGTACTCTGAAGACTCGACGAAATCAACACAATCGTCCGTCCCGTTACTGATTCGTAAGTAAGACAAGATCTTGAGGTCAGTGCATTCTGCCAGCGCCAAATAACAATCAGGCACTGTTATATCACATAGCCTCAAAGTCTGCAGCTGACGACAAACCTGACCAACCAACACCAACAGGCTCGTCGTATCGTTCGGATAAAATAATGCGTCAAGTTCGACGATGTTCTTTAGTTTACTTGTTACCATGTCGCAGGGGACGCGGCGAAAGGAAAACTTGAATTTCCTTAAATTCTCGTGAAAGAAGATGGAACAGATCCAAGAATCATAATTTTTCTCAAATTCGAGTCTGATATGTTTTTGAACTGCTTCCGCCAGAGAGTCCCACATGGCAGGAAGAACTCCGTCAACGAGGACTTCTTGTACTCTGTCCAGAGCCTCTTGGAGGGCTGGTGACGTCATATCGGCCATGTTCTTCAGCGATGTCACGACGAGTTGCTCCACGGCGGATGTGGCGAGGGTTGATAAACTCAGAGGCTGCTTGCGAGGAGGCATGGCAACACTGTAGAGCAATGATGTCAAATCAAAAGTACTTCTTGGACGCCTATCACAGCCTCATAGAGGTTGTGAGGAGGCATGGCAACAGGACCGTGAACTTGCCCCCCCCCCCCCAACCACTTTCAGCATGGCCCACCAAACTAAAACGGTAATAAGTCGATAACCCGTTGAGCACTAATTCTCAAGTTTGTTTTGGAAGAGCACTACACTAATTGAGCATTACATAAATTGGCAAAGTTTGGGAAGTGTAGTGCTCAAATAAGTGCTCTTTTTGAAATATTTTAGCTCTAAGTTCAAAATTATATATGACTGTGAAGTATAAATACGCGCTAAATCGCAAGGAAATTTTAGACTACCTAAATGTACAAAGAAGACAAAGAAGTACCCACAGATTTCAATAATTTACCTCAATACTTAAGAAATAAAAAATTGCATAAAAGAAGAAAATAAGATGTGGCTATTATAACTATGAATGAATGTAGTTGAACATTTATTGCATCCAGTTGCCTATATATCATAAATGCAGCTTAATAGGATTATGGATTGTTTCATTGCTATTTACTTCTTTATTTATTTCAGTTTCTTTTATGCACTATTTTGTTTTGAAAAATTACTGGATAATAAATCTGGATGTGTCTCTATTGTTATATGTTACGCACCTTATGTTATTTTTATTGTTTCTGCATATTACCTACGCTCTATTATTATTTATACTAGGAAAACGCTCAGTGTAACGCGTTGATGAGCGAGCACGGACACGCGCAACACCTCGAACCGAAATTATGTCTATCGAAAATATCATTAAAAGCCAATAATTCTTGAAATTCGTCAGACTTGTAGGTATAAAAAACCTCCAATTATTCCTAAAGTATTAGTCCCAATAACCATGCAAAGTTTTAGGTTGATTGATTGAACCTTTATGATTAGAATGTTCCTTGTTAATATTAAAAAATCATAGGATCTATTTTAAAAAAATATACCTGGGACCACTCATATGATAAAAGTGTGTGTACTTACACAGTATTAGACGATCTTTTGAACTGTCATATCAGTTTCATACGTTTGAAAGTTTCTGCTCTAACTACCTTGGAACTATAAAGAGTCGAAGTAGCCGTGATCAACATTTTTGAGTAATTTGACAGCTAACACGCAAAATGTCCGTAAAATGTCAATAACTTTTGGATTTTAACACAGATAAGTCTGAAAATTTTCAAAAATACAGATAATGTTGGTCTTAATGACCATGCAAAGTTTGAAGTTGATCGGTCATACGGTTCTAGTTTAAATTTCAAAAATCATATGAAAGATATTTTAAAATTTAACCAATGGGAGGATTTGGCTGTAACTTTGTATGATACAATATTGGTCGTAATGACTAGTCAAAATTTCAAATTGCTCGGAACAATCAATCAAAAGATATCTTTTTAAAATTTGAACCAATCACATGAGCCCGTTCAAAAACGATCCCAGGGACCGCATTGATTACGTTAGTATGTTTGCAAAATTTCAGATCGATTGGTTGTGCCGTTTGACCTGGGCTGTTAACACACAAAAAAAAAAAAAAAAAAAAAAAAACACAAGAGAAAGTGCCATAAGTGTACCGTGGTGACGCTCGCTACGCTCGCTCAAATATTTTGCCTCCCACTGACTATGCCTTTTGGCTATGTGGGTAAGGTTAGTGTGTAGATTATGTGTATTAGTATATTGTATACGTGTATAATTGTGTACAATAACAAAAAAAAGTGTGGGGGGGGGGGGCAAGTGTACGCACCCAATGGCAGCAACCTACTGCATATCCTCTTACACTACGCGACATTGCGATTTGACAACATCAAATAATATGAAAGTCTTCTCACATAAGATCGACAAAACAGCTAGCTGCAAAACATGAATTCTGCCCTCTATGACGCACTGAGTCGCCGACTACACGCCGATTTAAATCGCTAATCTGCAGCGTTTGCGATTTATATGGGTTGAGATTATACACTACTATGGGCTACATTTATTGAGAACATACCTGTAAATAGTGAAACTCCTCAGATTCAGAAGGCACTGACACGGATACTTGCGCATTACAGTTTCATCTACACTGATCCAATGTTTACTTTGATCAAATTAATATAAGATTAGATAACAAATGATTCTCTAGAAAATTGGATTATTGTGATTAAGTTTGTCTGATAAGAATGCCGATAATACCTCTTGTAACAGTCCGCCCCCCCCCCCCCCCCCGCCGCAGTCGCGAGGGGTGGGGGGGGGGGAGGGATTTGGATTGAATGATTACCATAAAAACAAAAATATCGATAATCAATAGCATACCTAATATAAGAATAGTAACAGAACTTATAATACCAAATTAGCCACAATTTGTTTTTAAATCGCGTTAAAATGCACTAAATTCTCTAGTGAAACCCCAAACACTTCTCGGGCCTGCGCGGCCCGGACCCGCTTATTATTGTCCAGACACTCCTCCAGACCCAAGTCGGACCAACCTGTAATGATATAATTTTACCTTCTAGACACAACAAAAATCCACAGCAATCAACTTGAGTTACAATAATTGAAAAAGTGTCATAAAGTAGGTATTTAAACATATATCACACAAAGATGTACTAAAGATGTTTACGGTAGCAATCAACTTAAAAACTAGGGAAGCCCTGAAAAATACTGAAAAATACTGAAAAATACATATATAATTAACCTAGTTCAGGGGTCGGCAATCTGCGGCTCCTTGGTGGTTCTTGAAAGGCTCTTTGTAACAAATAAAGATCTGGAATCGAAAAATTGTAACATTCTAAAAAAACTCCCTGCGGGACACAACTGGGGGACTTCGTCACAATATCAAAATAAACTAGTAGTAATTCAATTTATAATTTTTGGTGTATTATATTTGATTGCCTCTAATGAGGCACCCATTATCATCTAGTTTATGCATTTTTGGGAAATTGGCTCCTTCACCAAAAATGGTTGCCGACCCCTTACCGGGTCCATTATAAAATAACGGTATTTAAAGTGTACGGTCACCCTGCAATTTGGTCAAGTGTAAGACTTCTCAGTCTTCGCAGCGATATGCTTGAACGTTCCTACGAGACGGAGTCTTTGGCATTATTCATCGAACACAGAGTTTTAGATCCCGAACAATAAAGCGTTTGTCAATGGAGTGTGATTTAACGTGGTGCTAACTGAAAAGATCAGGATTTAATAAACAAGGTTTTCAAATGTTTATGATATGAAGTAATATTAAAATCATACATTGAAAGGTACTTTTATTTTACATGAACTGGTTAATACACGAGTAAAAACTAACCGTAAACTAAATCATACCGGCCTGGAATCATTTCAGATCATTATAAATTCATCTCTTACGTTTGGTAATTCAATTCGTTGGACGTTCACAAACATTAAATGTTATCGAACGTCTCCACTTGAAAATTACGGCTCGAATCTTTGTAACACTACACAACTAGTGACAGTTAGTAATATAAAAATGACTTGTTGATAGACGAAGAAATGTCAGAAAGCATAGTATAAAAATATAGAAGGTTATCAACATAGGTAGTTTCATTGGTTCCTAGAGGGGTATAAAGAAGTATTTTAATGCCAAAGCCTACTGGAGTGCAGAGAAGAATTTTATGTGTGACAACAATGGGATAGATCTCGTGGGGAGTGCTGATTGGTGGACACAGGTTGAAATTTTACAACAATGAAAAAGAGATGAGAAAAATCAGTTCGATGAAAGATTTTAAAGAAGTAAGATGTAAAACATTATTTCTCTTGGATAAAACCAAAGATAATTAAAGCAGGAAGATGTTTCATGTAATGTTAAACCCCATAAAAAACACTCCGTGTAAAAACACCAGCCAAGTCTCTTCAACTATAAAAAAATAAAATAAATCTAAAAATTCAGCACTGAAAAGTAGTGATATCAAAAAATGGGCCAAGTCAAAACTTAATTTTAAAAACCAAAATATACTTGGCGCATCGTGTACATATAAATAGTATAGAATATGCCGGTTAGCAATATGGCGGCTGAAATCACTGCCACCTAGAATTTACTTATATAAATGTTTTGTATTATTATAAGCCTTCTGAATATGTAGTTAATGTAGTAAGAGGTGATTAAAGTCGGATTCTTAATTTTTATGACGTCATTTCCGGTTTCGGTAATAGCACACTTCTTTTTAGATTATTGATGTTCCATAAAGATGACCGTCTGAATCATTTGGCGCTAGTTTCATTCCGATCGGTCCAGTCGGTTTCGAGATATGACGTCACTTCCGGTTTCAAAATGGCGGCTTCCGTTTGGTTTTATAAAAAGGCACCTCAGACGCCAAAAGTGCACATGTGGTAAAAATTTCAGATCGATCGGTTAAGCCGTTTAGGCTGTGGCGGTGATAGCGGTGTTTCCTGATATCATCATCATCATCATCATCATCATCATCATCTGAAGAAGAAGAAGAAGAAGAAGATGAAAGTGATGTAATTTCACGATTTTCAAGGCCCTCTAGCTCGCAAATGGTATAACCTATTGTTGGCTCACTTGGAATATTTGGTAGGGGGGTCCATAGCTCCAAATTAAAATATTTCTCAACAATGTGATATTTCCCATTTTTGAGATCCAGTAGGCCGAAAATGCTATGTTGTTGCTTATAGTAAAAGTGTTTGGTCTGCTCCTCAGTTTATTAGGCATTTACGGTATGTTGAGTGACTGTGAGTGTACTGTACGACTTGGCTGGGTGGAGCGACCGCTCCGCTAGATTCTGTCTGTGAGAATTTGCGAGAAAAATCAAAGTCCCATGTCTCATAATAAACCTCACCAATAGATGTCTCTGATTCATATATGTCTGTCTCTCTCCCACTCATGTTATTGGACTTCAAAACCCTCAAATACAATGTTGCAATGTCTATCTAATACAATTCGCAGTTTACCTTGAAATAGTCCAAGCTAGTTCTGAAGTTGCTTCAAGTTTCATGGCTCTGGTATTCGTCACTGACTTATTAAATGTAACTTTTCATATACACAATTTTGAGCTGAATAAAATGCAATTGATCTCATGACATTTCGTTATGTATTGAGAGAGAAATTTAATAAAATCTAAGCTATCATGGCAAAGAAACTTTTGTTTGCTATTTTTAAATTTTAGCAGGCTATGAAATATTTTATAAGAAAATGCTGGTAGAGATAGTTAAAAACAGTCTATGCACCTTGATATCTTGAAATACAGTGCTGCTAGAATTATCCCCAAACACAGAGACATCTATTGGTGAGGTTTATTATGAGACAAGGGACTCTGTTTTTTTTCGCAAATTCTCACAGACAGATTTTAACATTACATGAAACATCTTCTTGCTTTAATTATCTTTGATAAAACTAATCAAATACCATTTAAAAGTTTATAATAGTAATCCTCATCTATTATAAACTATTTCAAGAAACACGAAATACATGGAAGAACAAGAATTGGCCATTTAAGCGTGTGATGGAAAGAAAATCAGAACATGGAGATGGAACTTTGAACCTATAGATCATTGAACATTGACGCCGTAGGAATGAGTACAAATAAGACTGTTTAATATTAAATTTTACCTAATAACTAATTATGAATATAAAGAAAGAGAATTTTAAACCTACCTAGTAACTGGCCAGTAGTATTTGCAGAATAGTTAGGAGTGCATAACATGTACATGATTCTCTACATAATTATACCAATGTAAGACTTTGAATATGTTTATTGCTTTGAGGGTGTGACACTATAAAGCTGTGAGCACATTGTAAGATAGTAAAAAAAGGAATAGTCACAAGTGACGTCCAACGTCGAGCTATAGGATTGGATAGTTACATCTTTGTTTTTTCCGTGTTTTTCGCATTACATTTCAAACGAAGTAACGGATCTGGGCAATTTTTTCACAAAAGATCCTTTACTATCTAATGGAGAAGGATAATGATTTCCAGCAAAATCTGTTTATTAATTTCATCGGAAGCTTGATTGGTAGTTTGTACTTAGCTTTGCAATATGAAAGAAACTCAACTCTGTGTGCCAATAAAACTGGAATCGTTAGACCGATCATCACCAAATTTTGCATGGTCATTAATACCAGCATTATTAATGTTTTTGACAAATCTGTAATGAGCTTCAAGAGTAAATGAAATTTTTCTGAAATTTACAAATACAGAGATTCAAGCTCACAAAATAGGGAACTAAAATGAGGGAGCCTATTAAAGAAAGTACCACTCTCATCTTGAAACAAGTTATTTTTAAACGAAGGCAACCCCCAAACTAAGTCTAGCTGGCCCCATTGTTCCGCGATTTCCGCTCCCCCTTGGACACAGGAAGGGTTCGGGTTCTTGCCGGCCGAGCCAACTCTGACGTCACTGCTGGCTACCTGTCGCTGCCTTGCCCACATGTTTCATTGTCATTCAATGAAAGACGCACTTCCTTCAGTCCACTCTTTGGTGTCTTGGTGGATGTATGTTCATCGTACAGAACACGATCATTTATCTACAATCTTATTTTCATTACTTATTAATCATATCGTAAAGCTAATAGAGTGAAGTGTCGTATTGAAGCCTGATAAAAGCAGTTTTAGTTGACGTTGTTGATCAGGTGCGGGAAAGAATAGAACTTGTCGTATATATTTGTAAAAACAAGTGCTTTTATTTTCATTATGTATTTACAGTGCCCTTTGTGATCGTGACAATTTTATATTTACACCGATTTCGTATAAAATCAAAAATTTCATCAATTGACAAACATCGAAATAATACAAGTATAGGTACCTATTAAACTTTGCTAAAACTTTGCTAGTCGAAGTATTCAGCTACAATTTCGTCTGCATGGAATCCGTATTACAAACGTCATTCGGTGTCAGTTTTCATTGCGTAATTAATCCGCACTTGCACAAAGATATGTTTCCCGTTTGCCCTTTTTTTCATATTCAATTGCATTGTGTAAGAATTTTCCTCGAATTCTTCCCCGGTAAATGTGGGCTCATTAGATCTCAAAACGATGAAGTTCCAGACAATATATCGAATTAATTATTGAAACAATAATCTATGTGTTGTTGTTATAGTCACACTATAAATAAAGACAACTGTCAAATCCAATAAGTAAGGAAGGCCGAGCGCTAGAGCGCGCTGAAGCAGGGTGAGCCGCCAATGACGTCAGGTATAGTCAGGGGAAAAAACATGACCTCGTTACAAAATAATTTTTTTCTCGGAAACTCTGCATCCGACAAGTTTGATTTTTTCAGAATGTTTTCCTATTAACGTGTTAGACAAGTCCTTCAAAGTAAAATCAAGATAAGAGAGTCCCTTATTAGAAATATCCAAAAATAAGGTACCTTCTTGTCGATTCATACCATAGGGCAACTTGGGTTAAAACAGCAAAATAAAAGTAATTTAAAAACAAAGTTAGTTCCGCAAAAGTCCAGTGGAGATGATCAACGGCACAAGTTGTGTGACGTGAAAAACGTCGAGTGATTTACTTAATCAGTTAACACATTCATTGGTGATCTCTCAGAATATTGTTTTCGGGCTGGGCTTGTTCTCTGGTATCCGCGAGTAGTACCGTATCGCATTTATGTCTTGTTGATGGCAGTTAGTAGCGACATGTAATACGTGTAGCTCAGGTTTGTGATCTGAAATAAACCGGAACATGATTACTATACGCTCCCATTTATAATGAAAGCTACATAACCATAAATTAATTGTAGAGAGCTTTTCAATGCTCCGATAAATTTAAACTGTTGATTATGGTCTCGATTGCAGGCCACAACCAATGACAATCCTTGAATGACCATTTTAACTTATGACTGGTTGTATATTAAAACAGTATTAGGTACCTTTCTTGATATATCCTGAATAAACCTCAAAATGTCTTGATCATTCCTTATAGCTGGTTACACTTTCATGCATCTATGTTTGTTCCACACAATCGGCCTTAATAAACCATTGCTATTTGCTTCTTAGGATTCAAAAGGAAATATAAAGAAAGTGTATACTTAAACTATTGTAATTTGTTCACATCTCAGTTGACTACGAAGCTTTTCTGGAAACTACGCCTCAACCGTTTATTGGCCAATATAATATTCAATACTTAATCAATAGCCAGAATCACTTCAGGGGGGACATGAATGATTAATCAATGATTTGGAATGTACAATTCCTGGGGCTGGATTCACAAAGAAGTATTATCTCCTAATACGTATACTATCTTTGGTATTTATTTAATTTAACATGGTGTTCTTGGTATTAAATCAAAAGATAATACGTAGTAGCAGATAATACTTTTCGTGAATCCGGCCCCTGGTGTTACTTTTAAATTCATATCGTCAACAAGGAATTATTAAGAAAAAAAACGTTAATGATAAATCCTGAAATGTCCAAATAAAAATCAACTAAAACCCTTGGTTATTCGAGTTGCTGCTGAAGGGACTTATCCTTCGGCTTCTGAGCGATCCAATTATACTCTTTTGGAAGTATAAGCAAATGCAACTGAAGCAACTGAAGGGTTATATTTTGTGTTTAAATGGGTGTCTTCATCTTTGATTTTTGATAATTCATGTTATTGATAAAATAAACTTCTGAAAAATACTTTTATGAAGACAACGCGTGCCTGTTTCGCGAAACTTACGCTGGAGAAAGTTTCAACTGACAATGAAACAAAGCCTCCAACTTTCACAAGAACTGGCTGATTAGCTCGTGACATCATGATCCTCATGGCTTGTTTGAAACTCGCAGACGCTTCAAACCAATCACAGCCGAAGATGGCGTCCTTCACCAGCGAGCTCTGTAACACACACCACTATAGCTTGACATCATGATCCTCATGGCTTGCTTGAAACTCGCAGACGCTTCCAACCAATCACAGCCGAAGATGGCGTCCTTCACCAGCGAGCTCTGTAACACACACCACTAGCTTGACATCATGATCCTCATGGCTTGCTTGAAACTCGCAGACGCTTCCAACCAATCACAGCCGAAGATGGCGTCCTTCACCAGCGAGCTCTGTAACACACACCACTAGCTTGACATCATGATCCTCATGGCTTGCTTGAAACTCGCAGACGCTTCCAACCAATCACAGCCGTAGATGGCGTCCTTCACCAGCGAGCTCTGTAACACACACCACTAGATTGACATCATGATTCTCATGGCTTGCTTGAAACTCGCAGACGCCTCAAACCAATCATAGCCGTAGATGGCCTCCTTCACCAGCGAGCTCTGTAACATACACCACTATAGCTTGACATCATGATCCTCATGGCTTGCTTGAAACTCGCAGACGCTTCCAACCAATCACAGCCGTAGATGGCCTCCTTCACCAGCGAGCTCTGTAACATACACCACTAGCTTGACATCATGATCCTCATGGCTTGCTTGAAACTCGCAGACGCTTCCAACCAATCACAGCCGTAGATGGCGTCCTGAGATTTGTTTAATGGGTTCCCTTTAATGGTATACATGATGCGTACCTGATCTCAAAAGGAACTAAGTTACTTGGTAATTTACTTGTTAGGAAAGTAACTGAGTAGTTACCAAAAAATTAAGTTACTTTTAAGATATGTGATTTGTCATTTTATGTAAAAGCGACCCTTATTGGCAAGTAATGAATGACGTCATACTTGTTTTCACTTAGGTTCGATATGATTATCAGAAAACTTGCAGTTGCACCTGCAAGCATCCTGCACTACCTGCTAATGACTTGTAGAAGGAAAGAGATCACACATTTCATTTCCTCTGATTTGTTGCCTGAGGTTTTTTATTTTCTCTCAAGTGATAGATAGGGAGTGTGAAGACTGTGAAAATATTATATTTTTGTCAAATTATATCACCTAAAAGTAACTAATTAAAAGTAAAGAAAATGAAGTAACAAGTTCTTGTAAATTGTAACTTTGTTTAACACAAAGTTACTGAGGATGAAAAATAACTAGTTACACCAAAAGTTACCTAAAATGTAAAAGCCCTATCACACTGAGTTGCAACCCGTGTATGGAACCGGCGGTTGGAACATATGGTTGGCCGCGCATGTGCAGAGACTAAATTTCGTCAACCCGCGAGTTGGTTTGAAAAATAGAGAAGTCTCTATTTTTCCGGTTCCAACCATTTGTTGTAGTACCACGTGACGTGAACTGACCAATACGATGCTATAAATAATAGCTATAAATCATATTTATCAGATGAATATTTAACTTGAACATGTGTATGGATAAATATTGCGTATAATTATTAACTTGTACTTACTTAAATATCTTTCTTTCACAAGTAATCACTCAAAATATGAGATTTGGATTGCCGCTGTCAGATTTGTTATTCCCTGTACTTTTATTTTGGTTACTATGGCAACGTTTTCCGGAACCGGAAATGGTGCTTTCTGCGCAACTCATGAGTGTCAATTGCGAACCAACCAACATCAAAGCAAACAGTTGCGTGTGATAGGCGGTTGCCTCTTTTTGCAACAAAAGTTTCCTTACGCGGGTTCCAACCGTGGGTTGCAACCCAGTGTGATAGCCACTTAACCAAGTGGGTTGTAGAATCCTTTACTATAATATGCTTAAAAGAGAAGAACGTCGTCCCCGTAGCAACGTGGCTGAAAATTTGGTTCTTTATACAAATCTTAAATTTTCCACCGATCAAGTTGAAACTCGTCAGTAATGTACATAATTACGTGACTTGATTTATAGTAACACTTCTGCGACATTCTGTTCAGTATTTACCGAGTTATTCGTGAAAAACATCGCTTTTTCTGACCTCTTAATTTTAAACGTCAATTTCAATTGAGCGGTGAAAAAAAATTTTAGTATGCAGTGAAACTAATTTTCACAAATCGACCTGAACAATATTTGGCCATGGAATCTGGAGCTCGGAAGTTGCGTTACGATTCGCGTCTATAAAAATCGCGAATTTAACGCCATTTTCAACGAAACTTGACTTTTCCTGTTCATAATTTCAAGCGAACTGACAAGCAAAAAGTTTCGTTTGAATCCGATAAGTATTTAGAGAGATATTAAATAGAAACAAAATTGTCATTGAAATAGTCAATTTCTTCGAAACTTTCCAAGTGTAGGAAGCCGTGAAACCATTTGGCAGTGAAGAAAATAATGGAATTTCCAATGGAGACCTTGACTAGAATCACGGCAAACCAAGCTGACTTTTTTGGGGTGGGTTATGCGGGGGGGGGGGGGGGGGGGGGGCACAAGGGAACATTTCTGTCCAGAGTGTATTTTATTTTTACCTTTTGATATTGGACCTAATTTCCAATATTACGTCTCTCATTTGATATGACTATATAAACAAATATCAAGCAAGCAAGAATATACATTTTGTGCTGACTTCACAACTTAGCATTTTATCAAAAGATTTTAGTTGGTACACCTACATAATATTGTATTGTTCATTGATGTTTTCATGTGTGCAGAGAATATGCGAACGTTAAATAATCAGGATAAGTTATAAAGTGGAAACATGCATAACATTTTATATAGTAAATTTAGTAACTTTTTAAGATTTCATAAAAAGTGACGAACTTCGATTAAATCTCGATACCACTTTTCGTTCATCATAATTGCCAATCAAATCATATTCCATTTTATTATCAATCTCGCCTATTTGTTTTAATTCAGTATGAAATATATATTCTTATTTTGGACCCCACCCCCGTGGTGGACTTGGCCAGTCGGTTGCGGAGAAGAATACCCAAGACTATGATGTAACATATCCTGACATGATAATTAAATTGTAAACAGGATTCGATTAAATAAAATTTTGGAACCTTAATTAGATCATCATGTTGGATACATTTTATTGTGTTGTGTTTCAAATATTATAAAAATAATTTTAATCTATAAACCATGCAACTGTAGTTTTTGTTTTTATTCTTCATTGCCAGTCGTATCTGTTCATATTTTTATATCATGCTTAAAATGTTTTAATAATATTGAGTTATTCACGTTATATTTAAATATTTTCAAAATAGTTTCACATGTTTTCTTTGTTTCTAATTTACGTTGTACACTACAGGTGTGCATTGGGGTTAGTGTGGGGAATAGTATGCACCTTCCACAGATACAGCTATAAAAGAGCCTTGATTTGCATTTATGATCGGTCATTCCGTGAGTTAAAAAAAAAAATTATCACGAGAGACAATTCTTTGCCAGCATATCAGAGTAGTTTTATTTTAATCGTGGTCCATCTTCAGTTGCATTGCCTTACCCAGAAAGAGAGATTATTGGGTCATGTATTACATGGCGGGGCTCTCTAGTCACTTATAGAATGAGAAAAAATACATTTTCTTCATTTAGCAATAGATGATCAATTTCGTACTTGGTAACTCTTACCTCCCCTAGAACCCCCTTAAGCAATCCAAATATACCACCGTGCTGTATACTAACCTGCTCCGTGATTCGGTCACATAAGTAACACATCGTAAATAGTTGAAATGCAAAGAACATGAAAAATAGGGCAAAGACCAAAGCAGTCGAACCCCATGATGGTATCTGCAACATTTAGATAAATAAATACAAATATACTCATTATCAAGAGTTTTTATGTTTTTCAAATCATTACATACTTTTTATCTTATTTGAAATTAGGAAAACGCTCGGTGTAACGCGCTGTTAAGCGAGCACCGGTATGAGCAGCACATCAAACCATGATCTAAACGAAATTCCGTAAGTTATCCAGGAAGGGAACAGATTTTCTTCGGAAACAATAGGGCAATTGCCATTGTTGAAAACAAATGTCACTGTCTCCAGAAAGTACTACAGAAATTTGCAGATCTAGTGGAGCGGTCGCTCCACCCAGCCAAGTCGTACTGTACACTCACACTCACTCAACATACCGTAAATGCCTATCCCCATAAAAAACACTCCGTGTAAAAATACCAGCCAAGTCTCTTCAACTATAAAAAAAGATGAAATCTAAAAAATCAGCACTGAAAAGTAGTGATATCAAAAAATGGGCCAAGTCAAAACTTAATTTTAAAAACCAAAATATAATTGGCGCATCGTGTATATAAATAGTATAGAAGTATATGCCAAAAATCAAATGTACCTATAAATATATATAATATACCTATAATGCTCTTAAAAACGATGCGCCAAGTATATTTTGGTTTTTAAAATTAAGTTTTGACTTGGCCCATTTTTTGATATCACTACTTTTCAGTGCTGATTTTTTAGATTTCATATTTTTTTTTATAGTTGAAGAGACTTGGCTGGTATTTTTACACGGAGTGTTTTTTATGGGGATATCACAACTTTTTTAGTTTATTTAAACAGCTTGTAACACATATCGAAGAAACAATGACTAATTCCTTTAAAAAAATAAGCCATTTCCAATTTGGTTACTAAGAAAAGTTGTGTTTGGTAACAAAATATGCTTAAAGTAATATTCCATGAAGAAAAGCGAAAGATTCGCTCAAATCGGTCCAGCCGTTTTAGATATGGCATCACTTCCGGTTAGCAAAATGGCGGCTGAAATCACTGGCACCTAGAATGTATTTATATAAATATTTTGTATCAGTATAAGCCTTCTGATAAGTAGTAATTGGAGTAAGAGGTGATTCAAGACTGATTCCTCATGTTATTACGTCATTTCCGGTTTCGGTAATAGAACATTTATTTTTTGACTATTGCATTTTCATATATAAGCCCGTCTGAATCGTTTGACGCTAGTGTCGTTCAGATCGGTTTAGCCGGGTTCGAGATATGACATCACTTCCGGTTTCAAAATGTCGACTACCGGTTGGTTTTATAAAAAGGCACTTCAGACGCCAAAAGTGCACATGTGGTAAAAATTTCAGATCGATCGGTTCAGCCGTTTAGGCTGTGGCGGTGATAGCAGTGTTTCCTGATATCATCATCATCATCATCATCTGAAGAAGAAGAAGAAGATGAAAGTGATGTAATTTCACGGTTTTCACGGCCCTCTAGTTCGCAAATGGTATAACCTATTGTTGGCTCATTTGGAATATTTGGTAGTGTGGGCCAAAGCTCCAAATTAAAATATTTCTCAACAATGTGATATTTCCCATTTTTGAGATCCAGTAGGCCGAAAATGCTATGTTGTTGCTTACAGTAAAAGTGTTTGGTCTGCTCCTCAGTTTATTGTGCATTAACGGTATGTTGAGTGTGTGTGAGTGTACGGTACGACTTGGCTGGGTGGAGCGACCGCTCCACTAGATATAAACTGAGGAGCAGACCAAACACTTTTACAGTAAGCAACAACATGGCATTTTCGGCCTACTGGATCTAAAAATCAGAAAATCTCACATTGTTGCAAAATATCTTTATTTCGAGCTATGGCCCACCCCACCCTATATACCAAATTTGGGGACAACAGGTTATGCCATTTGCGAGCTAGAGGGCCGTAAAAACAGTGAAATTACACCCCTTTTAAAACCTATCTGATGATGATGATGATGATGATATCAGGAAACACCGCAATCACCGCCACAGCCTAAACGGCTGAGCCGATCGATCTGAAATTTTTATCACATATGCACTTTTGGCGTCTGAGGTGCCTTTTTGTAAAACCAACCGGAAGCCGCCATTTTGAAACCGGAAGTGCCGTCATATCTCAAAAACGGATGGACCGATCGGAACGAAATTAGCGCCAAACGATTCGGACGGTCATTTATATAAAATATCAATAGTCGAAATAGACATGTACTATTACCGAAACCGGAAATGACGTCATAAAAATGCCCATTCTAACTAAAATCTTCTCTTATAACAATATCTATAGATTCAGAAGGCTTATAATGTTTCATAACATTTATAAATACAATTTTTAGGTGGCAGTGATGTCAGCCGCCATTTTGAAAACCGGAAGTGATGCCATAACTCGAGAACGGCTGGACCGAATGGAACGAAAATTTCGCTATACTTCATAGCATATTATTTATAGCTAGCATACATAGTAGCAAGCAAAACTTTTCTTAGCAAACAAATCACAGAGGCTATTTTTTAAAGGAATTATAGACTTTGGTACACAATAGGTGTTATAAGTTGTAAGAATAAACTGAAAAAAGGAGTGATATCCCCATAAAAACACTCCGTGTAAAAATACCAGCCAAGTCTCGTAAACTAAAAAAAAATATAAGAAATCTAAAAATTCAGCACTAAAAAGTAGTGATATCAAAAAATTTGCCAAGTCAAAATTTTTCAAAAAATACTTGGCGCATCGTTTTGTTAGTGCATTTTAGATATATTATATGTATAGTTGATGATATTTGATTTACGACCTAATTCTATACTATTTATAATGCACGATGCGCAAAGTATTTTTTGAAAAATTTTGACTTGGCAAATTTTTTGATATCACTACTTTTTAGTGCTAAATTTTTAGATTTCTTATATATTTTTTTAGTTTACGAGACTTGGCTGGTATTTTTACACGGAGTGTTTTTTATGGGTAGGTATTATCAAGCGAGCGGAGCGACCCACTTGAAACGTATGGCTCGAAACCACTTTTTTTGTTTTTTGTGTGTGTGTGTTTTATTCGTTTTCTGCCAAACAATGTAGCAGATCAGGCCAATTTTTTCACAAAACTTATATTACTATGATTGTCGTTGACATATAGATTTTTAGCAAGATCGGTCCATTGGTTTCATTGGAAATCGGAATCCAAAAGTTTCAATTGGAGACGTTCGCTCAGCTCGCTTGATCAAAATGAACAGAAATGAGTTGTCAACAATACTCAAAGAGCATTTGCATTATTTAGTTCGGTTAGAACTCGAATCACCGACAATATTTGTCGAATGGAGAAATACATTAGGAATGAGCTTGTTGGTTGGTTCTTAAAAACCCAACGGCTGGTGTATTGGATACCTCGGTTCTCATCAGATCACCGAGGTGAAGCAACATTAAACGCGGTCAGCGGTTGGATGGGTGACCATTCAACTCTGCCTTGCCATTTGCTGCCGTTGGGCCAGAGAAACTGGGGTGTTTTGGGGGTTTGTGTGACGACCTCCCTCCACCTGTTATCAGTCTCTCAGGTTTTCACCTGACCTGAGGGGGTGTTATCAGTGTAGTGTCAGGGTTGTGGAGACCTACGCTGGGAATGTTACACCGTCCTTCGGATGGGACGTTAAGCCGTTGGCCCCCTTGGTGACTTTCGTCAGGAGAAGGCTACATGCCGTTACCAGGTTTCCTCTCCTCCCTTCCCTATATTACATTCTCACTTGTGGGGCCTCGGCTCTGTTGAGAATATAGACTTAAGAATATAGACTTAATAAAACATTCAAACCCCACATGATGCCCATCTGCGTCTACGTCTTTTGTCGTCCTGATTACGTATTTTGAAATATGGCTTAAAATTTTACAACCAATTGATGAGTTCTATATAAGGTTTGAGAATATATTATAGAAGGGAATAATTTAGGTAAGTATTTGCCTTGAGTAGATAGAAGAAGGGTTAGGTCAGTATTAGGTCTTTCTTTAGGTCTTCCATTGTTCTTACCAGATTTAAGTAGAGCCCTATCAGGCCTGTGGCAATAGCATTGCATGATCATTGGTTCAGTACTATAACCTGTAGTGTGTCCTGCACTTTTCCCACCAAGCTGAAAGAAGAGTTATCAATTTAATCAATTAACCTTAAGGTACTATAGTATTCTCTTCAAACCCCTTATTTATTAAAAAATACTCATTTGTATTTTTTGGGTAAATCACCTAATTTTTCTCTATCAAGAAAAAAAAAATCCGGAGAGAATCCGATGGGTAGTTTTTTTTTATAAATATTTTTCTTTGCGAGTTTGGCATGATGTTATTTCACAATGTATACAAACTTTAACTGATGTTTTTTCAAAACTACTTCTAGTAGAAGTAGTTCGGTAACTACTTCGGTATATTCTCACAGAGGCACAAATAGTAATTTTTGTGATAGAGACATCATTATTACGCAGTATTATGCGAAAGAGTACGCACGCACTGTACCTACGCAGTACAATACGCATGTATTATGGGAGCCCGTAAATAATGTTTTTATTTAATTTTTTTAATGAAATTGTATAAATAATATGCATATTATATAGTAGGCAGCAGGCGATCTGTGGAACGGATTTTATTTTAAAACCGTAATTTTGCGAACACCTGAGTTAGCTCAACATGTAGTCCAGAACCGTTTCCATTGTTGGAAACATCTCTATTATTAGTTCCAGACTCCAGTTGTGAGAACTAAGGAGAAGTTATAAAATATCTGTTTTAAAAGTGACATTAATCCACCGATCGCCTGCTGCCTACTCTAGCAATAAAATAGTGTTTTAATTAATAAAAAATAAGTAATTATTTTTTTTGCTTCATAGTGGGAAAAACAAAAAAAATCTCTTTCATATAACACTCATTATATGTTATAACATCATATTAAATTTTAAATTTAAATTTAAATTTAATTATATATGTGAGATACAATTGTTGAAAAACTACAATTGTTTTTTAATTAAATTGTGCATACACATTTTTTGACCGATTTTTTTTCTTTTAAGTTCTTAGTTTTGTAATTTAGACCCTAAATCCAAAAGTAAATTGAAAAATAAGTAAAAGTGAAGATTTTTTTTTATCCAAAGGTGTACTAGTACCTTTAAAAAAATCCAACAATTCACAAAACGTGAAGTTACCTGAGTAGTTCATAATGTCGCACCACACAGCCATTTATAATAGTATTCATTTCAAAGTCAACCATGTTTTTCAGATTTGCATTATCAAATAATTTTAATTCCGGAAAATATCTACCAGGACCTCGACGATCCTTATTTTGGTGCTGACGTTTTTGGTTAGGTTGTTGACGATCTCCGTTGGGTTGCTGACGTACTTTATAGTGTTTATTGCATTCTTGACGATCAATATTGCACTGTTCACGATCCTCATTTTGTTTTTGACAGTCTTTCTTGACTTGACTGACACTTAAAGTACAGAATTCAGTCCTCCATCTACTTGCACCTTGTGTTCTTTCCTCTGCGCTGTCCTCTAAAATAAGTCTTGCATCGACTTTGTCCTCAGCTACTTGTCTGATTGTGGTCAGAGTGTGTCCAAGTACTTGAAACTGGGCGATGGTTTGCAATAATATTGCTATTATCAGCACATCAACGTATCCGATCGAGAGTAAGCCAAATGCTGACGATACGCCATACCACAGCAGAGTGCATTCAAAGTTGGGAGATTGTGATATGTCGTATGGATACCAACCACTGAAATACATTAAGTTAGATTTAGGCAAGATGGGTTGACAACAGTGGCGTGCCGACCTATCTAAATTTGGTGCTCGAGCACAGTCATTTTTTGGGGGTGGGTGGTCCCCGCCAGGGGACCTACCCACCTTGGGACACATTTTATAATGTAACAGTGATACATTCTCCACTAATACAACTTAATGTATTCACACAAACATGGTGATGAGGGTGTATACGTCGTATTGCTGCACAGCAAACAGTAACATTGTAAATATCAATAAAGGAAAGGGAACAAAAGATTTTTTATCAATAAATGTATGCAGTGAACATGTACATAAGTGCTAATGCAATTGATACATTTTAGGGGTTGAGTAGGTCTAGGTGGGTGGATGGTTGCAAAAACTACAGGTTGATGGTTCTGTGGGTGGATGGATACTAAAACATTTATGAAATAATATTGAATTGACCCATTTTCAGTACTTATTGAAAGGATTTGATGAATCATAAAAACAGCATAACGGTTAGAGAATCATCTTCGCTGTAGGTATTTTCTTTCATGCTCCTGCATGCTGGATCGAAAATAGTATTTATTATCAGCAAAGAAGCATAGGAAATTTAAATATCGCTGAGATACATTTTGTCTGTGTATAATTTATGATGGATGTAAATTAACGAACATGAGTCCATTGAATCCATTGAATTATGGATTCAATTGCACCAAAATCATTTTAAACCCGTCCTTGGGTAGCCTCAAGGGCGTTTTCAGGGGTGGGCCGAGGGGGCCATGGCCCCCACCGAAATCAGGATTTCATCTAAGAAAATAAGCACATTTAAAATAATATGTGGAAAAAAACTTAAAAATAGATAGATCATGTCAAAAACGTTCCAAATGGTTTAGAATTGAGTTTAAATTCACAAAAATTTCTTTAACCTCTTAGTCTAATTTTTTGATATTTTGTAATTTATTATTTCCCAAAATAGCTATACATTGCGATTCAAAATTGCACCTAAATGAATGACCTTGATCCAAAATTTTCTCGGGGGCTGCGCCCCCGAACCCCCTGTTTTAAACTGTCATTTTTCAAAATATTAGTAATGTCGGCCCCCCCCCCCGAAATTTCATCCTGGATACGCCCTTGGGTAGCCTAATACAAAAAATAATCATTCACAATTATTGTACCTACCTGAAAAACCATTTTAAACGTGTGCTAAATGTAGAGTTGAAAACTAAAAAATAGGTGCGCCGCATTTTTTTTTGTTTTAATGACTTTTTTGTTTTCTATCAAAAATACAGTACCTTGTAAAATTATTTAAAACCCGTTTTAATGTAGCCAAAACCAAAAAGTTTCACTGCGCGGCTATTTTATTTATAATTTTATTACTTACCTATATAAATTAAGAATTTTTCTGTTTTCCTTAAAAAACAGAGTAATGTAAAATCATTTTAAACCTGTCCTAGGTAGACGAAAACCAAAAAATTCGCTGCAGCGCATTATTATGTGTGCTTTTCTTTTTATAAATAAATCACGTCTTTGTTTATTCATTTCAAAATCATTTAAATCACTTAAATCATTTAAACCCGTTCTAATGTAACCAAAAACAAAAAATTTCGCTGCGCGGCTATTTTATGTGTGATTTTATTGCTAATGTAATATCATTTTAAACCCGTCCTAAGGTAGCCAAAATACAAAAAATTCGATGCGCGGCATTTTTATGTATGCATTTTTATTATTTTTTTGTTTTCTTTCAAAATTATACTTAGTAGGTACCTGTAAAATCATTTTAAACCCGTTGTAATGAAGCAAAAAAAATGTATTCGCTGCGCGGCTTTTTTATGTGTGATTTTTTATACATGAATGAATTTTCTGTTTTCTTTCAAAATCGTCGTACCTGTAAAATCATTTAAAACTCGTTCTAATGTAGTCAAAATCCCAAAATTTCGCTGCTCGGCATTTTTCGTTTGATTTTATTTCTAATATAAATTATACTGACTGTTCTGTTTTCCTTCAAAAATATCGTACCTGCCTGTAAACTTATTGTAAACCCGTCTATAACCAAAAGAAAAAAATCGATGCGCGGCATTTGTGTGGGTGCAAACCGTTTAATAATTAAATTAATTACTTCCCAGAGCTAAAACTAAAATAATTCACTTCACTATATTTGTTTCTCTGTAGTTTTAAGAGGTGCTTCATCAAACATTAACAATGATAAATTATTTTCAAGTCTAAAATGCACCATAAAACATTCAAAGTTGGTATTGAAATTGAATTTTTTTCCGAGGCTATGCTCGCACCCCGGACCTGCATGTACCTACTGGGGGGTCTTCTCCCCAGACCCCATTGCGATCGCTGCCAATTTTATGTTCTTGACCATTGGGGGTGGGTGGGTATACCCATCAATGAATAAGCACCGGTCCTCAAGATAGGTTCGGCACGCCACTGGTTGACAAGATTGACATAAGATTGAACTGAAGGACATAATGTGGTCTACCAGGGCTCAGAAATGTATCAGTTGCAATTGTTTTAAATGGACCAGCAACCGCACACAAGCAGTATAATTGATGATAGAACAACAGCAGCTCCAGAATCCTATACAGGGCTTCGATTCACCAAGCTTTTCCGCAGAGGGAATTTATAATGTTCCCACTTTGTTGCATCTTTTATAAGCAGTACAAGAAGGGGGTTTAATTTTAAAACCCCAGGGCCTAGACTCACAAAGCTTTTTCCCCGGAGTTTTACAATAAAACCTCTTCTTTCACTGCTTAGATACCTACACAATAGTGGGGTAAACCATCAATTCCCCGGGGGAAATCTTTGTGAATCCGGGCCCACAGGTGTTATAGGTAGGGTTGTGCGAATATCTATTATTGACATCCATGGTTGCAATACTTACTGGAAATACATTTGTCTTTGCGCCAACAGATACGGTGTCATGACAAATAAGTAACCTAGAGTCACAAAGTAACAGGCGAAGAGATACAATTTCGTTATCAGTTTACTTTTCAATAAAGTTTGCCTCATTAAGTTCTGTTCCCACTCGTCGCCTTGCATACATCTTTTAAACATGGCGGCCAGAGTAGCAACAAGTTGCTGAAAGCTTGAGTTTTGCCAGAGGACGCAAGTGATTTTCGTCATTCCCATCCAACAAACGAAGCAAACTGTGAGTTGTTCGAGGACTATTATTATGTCTGCGTCTGCAATGTATTTGTAGACTCCCATTGGAAATGCAACGATTGATACGTAGTAGCCAGAAATGAGAAGATATGATAGATACATAAGTTTCAGAGTTTTATTTGATGTTCTACCTTCAGCGTGCCAAAGCCCTGAAAAATATAAGAATAATACATATTTTTGAAGAGATAGTTTCAAACCGCAATACTATGCCAATCGAGAACATTTCTGTTCGAAATGGAAACACGAATAACTTTGCTTGGATCCAACCTGATACTCAAACTGTTAAAAATCATTAAAACACTCTGTAATTAATCACGTTAACACAGGATTCTGTACTATTTCCATATTAACGAAAATTTGTGTATTTAAAAGCATTTCTTTTGTTGCGTTATTATGGCTTTTGAGTTTAGTTTTTGGTCGACTTTAGGTATCTCCAAAAATAGCTCAACATAATTAAAAAATTTAACCCCCAAAAAAAGAAAATATACCATCTCGTTGGTTTATTCAAATTATGAATCATGATTTTTGTGTTAACAGGTAGACAATCTCTATTTTTCTAGGGATTTTAAAGAACTTCAAATTGCCGCATTGAAGTGAAATTTAATGTAAGTATTAAATATATTATGCTTTAAAGAGTGTATGTTCAATACAAGGTCATTTGATTGATGATGCAAAAATATTTCAGACACTTAAATGTATTTTTAAAATACCATAAAAAATTACAATTTGTGCAGGTTGGCAGGTAGCCCCGGACAGAACGTCTAAGCACTTGGTGCCTTGGGGTACCTGCCGTCCGGGGCTAAGACTCTCCCCTAGTGGTTTCATCGGATATGCATAGCTATACACATGTTTTAATATCCCTTACGAAAAAATATTATAAAGAAATTATATTTAATTATAGAAATTATTATAATAAAGTACAGTATTTTTGTATAATTAAGTGTATACGCTTATAATATATTAATTAATAAATCACCCCTCGAAATATCTCTGATATGCCCCTTACGAAAATATGTAATGCTAAAAACTATAATTAATTATAATATTATAGTATATTACAATTAATTTATAATTAATATTATATTATAAATTCATTGCAATATTTATTAGAATAAATATTAAAATAATTATTGAGCGAGCGTAGCGAGCGTCACCACGGTACTCTTATGGCACTTTCTCTGTGTGTTTTTTTTTTTTTGCCTGCACTGCCCAGGTCAAACCGCACAACCAATCGATCTGAAATTTTGTACACATACTAACGTAATCTATGCGATCCCTGGGATCTTTTCTGAACGAGATCCTGTGATTGGTTCAAATTTTATAAAAATTATCTTTCGATTGGTTGGTTCGATCAATTTGAAATTTAGCAAAGTCATTGCAACCAACATTGTACCCAATCAAAAAAAATTTCAGCCAAATCCTCCAATTGGTTCAAATTTGAAACCATTTTTCCTGTGATTTTTGAAATTTAAACTGGAACCGATTGACCGACCAACTAAAAACTTCGCATGGTCATTGGTACCAACATTTAAGGTATTTTTGCCAATTTTCACTCTAATCTGTCGTTATTTTCAAAAGTTTTTGTCATTTTAGGGACATTTTGCGTGTTGGCTGTCAAATTCACGGCGACTTCGAATCTACAAGGCAAGGTAGTTAGAGCAGAAAGTTTTAAACGATATGAAACTAATAATGACCGTTCAACAGATTGATCTGATATTGTGTACACACACTACATATCATATCATATGGGTGGTCCCAGGTATATTTTTTGAACGAAATCCTGTGATTTTTTAAAATTAACAAGGAACCGTTCAATCATAAAGGTTTAATCGATCAACTTAAAACTTAGCAAGGATTGGCACCAATATTTTTCATTTGTATACTTAATTTAAAACGGCCTATAGCCACACCACCATTTGACCTATCAAATGGTCTTCGATTAATCTGATCAATCAAACTCATATTTTGCATGGTTGTTCAGACCAACATTGTCTCTTATTTTACAAATTTTCAGCCCTACCAGTCAAGAACATAGATGCACTTATTGACAGTTTTAATAACTGTCAGAAATGACATTTCAAAACAGAAATTCCACTGCATTCTGGGTTGCTCTATGTAGCAAAGCAAAGTTTATAGATGGCTATTCTCAATATCAAGTAAGACAGATTCTTTTCTTAGTTGATCATATTGCAATACATAATGTAGTCAAAATGTAATGTAGGTATTTCATATACATAGGTATAGGTATACCTTATCTAAAATAATTTATTTTACGATATGGATTGTGTTGCACAGTTATGAAAACGACGTTTTGACTAGATAACATCATATTTTACACATTTCCAGCCCAATCGGTCAAGAATTACAGACTTATTGCTGTTTTAAGTGTTTGAATATCTGTCCAAAGATTGATGGAAAAATATCAGTACAATAATCTGTTATTTAATTGATCCAGAGTGTTTATGAAAAGTTGCAAGGAAAATTGGTAATAAATAATGTATAGTTAGTTATCTTTGATTGAATGGATCGTGCTATGATTGGCGATGTCGTGCGTGTCGGTGCTCGCTCATCAACGCGTTACACCGAGCGTTTTCCTAGTAATTAATTACTGTTTTTAATATAATATATTTTCGTCAGGGATAGAATCAAAGATATTTCCAGGGTTGCTCGAGCCCCAGGGCACCACAGCTCCACAATTCAGCACTACTGACATAATACTCAAGACATTCCTTACCCGCCGATGTCATGTTTGCAATGAGTTCGAAGCAACCTTCTCCTTCTCGGATGTTATTCATGTCTCTAACTCGACGAATCATCTTGGACAGCAACTGCACTGCTGTCTTCAACATTGCGTCTTTCTTCTCGAACAGCACAGAACAACTGCAATGCAGTTGACCGGAGTTCATGACTCGGTGATCTCCATCGGATATTCATGGCTATTCATAAAGGAAACTAAACGATGTAACAAACTTTGTGATTGAATATTTCAAGCTTGTATTGATGATGTCAACTTCGTTGTAAGTATAGGTATCGATATTTTCTTGATATATGTAAAGGTAAGTTAATTAATATGTTAAATAAGCGCCGTAACTAGGAATTTCGGCGCCTGATGGAAGCCTGTACTTTGACCCCCCCCCCCCACCCTTTGTACCAACATGCCTCCCAGGGGACTCTTTGGATTTTCAGCTCAATTAAATTGAATTGGGGGGCTAATATGGTCAAAATAATGACAACATTCCTTTTTAGTATGGTATTTCGTTCGCGATCACAGTTTGAAAACTTAGTGCTTCGACAAGCACTTAGTTTACTTTATTTATTTGTGGGTTTGGTCTAAATTTCGTCTAAAACTCCTGGGCTATTGGTCTGCTCCGCGCCGTACGACTTGGCGGGCGTGGAGCTACCGCTCCACTAGATTAAACCATATACATACCCTATACATGTCCATATACATATACATGCCCTTTTTAAAAAAATTGTCGATGAATATTTTGTATTATAAAGACTACTAAAATAATTGCTTCCCGTTTTGGAGCCATTATTATTACCTAGATTGAACTTATGGCTCAATAAAGTTAAAAAATCTCGTAAAATAGTTTCCATTTAAATTAGCAGATCTTAGACATTTGTCATATTTTTGTCTGAGTACGATAAATATGCCTTAAACCACAATTCGCGAAATAAGCTAGCTAAAAACTAGTTGCGCAATCAGTTACTGAAATTGTGCGGAATTTTATTGTTTTCTTTGACTGTGTTCACAAAACTGTTGCGAGTGTAATAAGAGAAATGATTCCAGACGCAAGAAATCTCTTTGCTTTATCTGTGACAAACTCCTATAGGCAAGACAGCGAGTCGGGCACTTCTATGCATTGCACATGCGCAGTAAGGAAAGACGTTAACCGGACTAAATTTAGACTAGTCTAAATTTAGACTAGTCTAAAATTAGTCCAGTTTTCAGTTCAATTTAGACTAGTCTAAAATTAGACTAGTCTAAAAAAAAGGTCACGCAGATATGATTTTGGACATGGCTATACAAGGAGGAGCTTAGACCAGTCACTCTTTAGGCGAGGTTTTAGGCGAGTTTTTATCACGGAATAGAAGATCTAGGCCAGGTTATGTCACTTAAACAAAAGTTATGACCAGTTTTTAATCACAAAAATCAGCTTTTAGACCAGTTTATATCGCAAAATAGAAAATTTAGGCGAGTTTTTTTTCACCCAACCAAAAGTTTAGACCAGTTTTTAATCACAAACATCAGCTTTTAGACCAGTTTATATCGCAAAATAGAAAATTTAGGCGAGTTTTTTTAACAAATCAAAAGTTAAGACCAGTTTTAAAACACAAAAATACGCTTTTAGACCAGTTTGTATCGCAAAATAGAAAATTTAGGCGAGTTTTTTATACCAATTCAAAAGTTTATTCCAGTTTTAAAACACAGAAATCACCTTTTAGACCAGTTTATATCGCAAAATAGAAAATTTAGACGATTTTTTTTTACCTAAACAAAAGTTAAGACCAGTTTTAAAACACCAAAATCAACTTTTAGACCAGTTTATATCGCAAAATAGAAAATTTTAGGAGATTTTTTTTTTACTAAATCAAAAGTTTAGACCAGTTTTAAAACACAGAAATCAACTTTTAGACCAGCTTATATCTCAAAATAGAAAATTTATGCGTTTTTTTTCACCCAAACAAAAGTTTAGGCCAGTTTTTAATCACAAAAATCAGCTTTTAGACCAGTTTATATCGCAAAATAGAAAACAAACTGGTCTAAACTTTTGTTTGGGTGATAAAAACTCGCCTAAATTTTCTATTTTGCGATATAAACTGGCCTAAAAGTTGATTTCTGTGTTTAAAAAACTGGTCTAAACTCTTGATTGGGTAAAAAAAAAATAATCGCCTAAATTTTCTATTTTGAGATATTAACTGGTCTAAAAGCTGATTTTTGTCATAAAAAACTGGTCTAAACTTTTGTTTGGGTGAAAAAAACTCGCCTAAATTTTCTATTTTGAGATATAAACTGATCTAAAAGCTGATTTTTTGATTAAAAACTGGTCAAAACTTTTGTTTGGGTGAAAAAAACTCGCATCAATTTTCTATTTTGCGATACAAACTGGTCTAAAAGCGTATTTCTGTGTTTTAAAACTGGTCTAAACTATTGATTTGGTAAAAAAAACTCGCCTTAATTTTCTATTTTGCGATACAAAATGGTCTAAAAGCGTATTTTTGTGTTTTAAAACTGGTCTTAACTTTTGATTTGGTAAAAAAAAACTCGCCTAAATTTTCTATTTTGCGATATAAGCTTGTCTAAAAGCTAATTTTTGTGATTAAAAACCGGTCTAAACTTTTGATTGGGTGACATAACCTGGCCTAGATCTTCTATTCCGTGATAAAAACTCGCCTAAAAACTCGCCTAAAGAGTGACTGGTCTAAGCTCCTCCTTGTACAGCCATGTCTAAAATCATATCTGCATGACTTGTTTTTTAGACTAGTCTAATTTTAGACTAGTCTAAATTGAACTGAAAACTGGACTTATTTTAGACTAGTCTAAATTTAGACTAGTCTAAATTTAGTCCAGTTAGCTACTAGCCGCGCAGTGAACCGCGACTGCACTTTATTTTCAGAACACCAATACATGCAGTGCTTTTTTATTCTTTGTAAAAATAATTTTATAGCAGCTAAAGCTAAATTTTAAAAAACAAAAAAGCAACAATCGAAGATTAAAAAGCTTATTGAAGTATAATGTTTGTATGAAGAAGGCAGTGATTTAGAGATTTCACACGGGTCAAGGTGTAAAATTGTCAACTTCATGCACGCGCATGAATTTCTGTTTTGGTCTATTGGCGGTTTATATTTTAAATAGTAATTATATATAATATTCAATTTTAAAATTTCCAAAGAGTCGCCAATTTCTTGTTTTATTTGACATCTAGTTGTTTCATTTAATTAGTTAATAACTTCGAAAATTGCAGGAATTCAGCTTGTGGCAATAAATGTTTGGATTTCTCATGGTCGAATTAGTAAGTATACACACATTTTCATGTTTCTCTTTGCACAATGCACTAATAGAAGATAATAATAATAATAATAATAATAAATATCTTTATTTGTAGAGCGAAGTTAAGCCAGTGGCTTCTCTTCCACTTAACTCTTTTGTTAACATAAGTGGTACAGTGTCAAGTAAATATGTGAATAAAAGGAAAATTTTACAATGTATAATTCGACTATGGATAAGTTATTGATTGACATTAAGGAACAAAAAACATATGGATAATTAGAGTAATAATAACAAAGACAATAGTAACAGATACTTGAAGGAACTGAAAACTTCATGATTAATTAAATTACAAGGTATGTATGTAATGTGATGTGCGTCTGCAGTAACATCTGGCTAGGTATTTATCTACAATATATTATTTATTAGCTCTATTTCTCTCCAGGAACATTTTTTTAAGAAGTGGTTTAAATAGCTTGTGCTGTACGCTGTGCATAGAGTTTGGGATCTCATTATAATATTTCACTGCATTAAATGAAAACGATCTTTGGAATAAATTAGTAGAGTGTGAATGTGAAGAGAGTTTATTTTTACCACGTGTGTTTACTGAATGAATGTCTTTTCTTTTAGTGAGTTTGCTATGGAGGTATTCTGGTTGTCCAGTTTCTAGGATTTTATTGACTAGGTTGCATATATGTAAATTACGTCTTTCTGGAGTTTGAGCCAGCCAACTTCTGCATAATGGCAGGAAATATGATTTGGTCTCTTTAAGACAGGATCGTAGCGTCTAATGTTTAATGCGAAACGTAGGCAAGAGTTTTGCGCAGTTTGGAGTCTTTTAGCGCTCACACTATCAAGACAGTTTCCATAGATAACGTCGCCGTAATCAAATTTTGAGATTATTAATGATTCAACCAGCAGGAATTTAACTTTTCGTGACAAAATATTTTTAAATTGGTACAAGTGTTTTAATTTGGAATAGCATGATTGCAGAAGGGTTGACGTATGCTTTTTAAAACGTAGGGTAGAGTCGAAGTGTAGACCCAAATTTCTTACATTTTCTACATTAGGTAACACCTTTTGATCCACCAGGATATCTGTGTTCTCATTTTGAATGAAATTAAGCCCACTGCGATTGCTAAAGTGGATTACCATAGACTTGGATGGATTTAAGTGCAAGGCATGTTTCTGTGAGGCAGACTCTATTAGCTTAAGGTCACTGTTGATTCTTTCCACTGCTGTAATCTTTTCTGATAGTTTATAAGAATAATATAGCTGAGTATCATCGGCAAAGCAATGTGCAGTACAGTGATTAACTAATGCGATGTCACATGTATAAATGGAATACAGCAAGGGAGAGAGTACTGAGCCCTGCGGCACACCTGTTTTGATCAATTTATAGTCGGAATTGTTAGGCCCTATGTTGACTTTCTGCAACCTGTTTGTGATAAAAGATTTGAAAAGCTCCAACGCCCTCTCGTTCAGTCCAAAGTAGTGCAATTTAGAAATGAGTAAAGTGTGGTTAAGGGTATCGAAGGCCTTGGAATAATCTAATAATACCATGGTCGTGATAAGTCCGTTGTCCGAGGCTCGTAGAATATCATCAGCTATATTTGCTAGTGCTGTTGTTGTGCTGAAATTTTTCCGAAAGCCAGATTGCCAAGCAGGTATGATTTTATTAGAATTGCAGTGTCTGTTTAGTTGTTCACAGATGGCTTTTTCAGCAAGTTTTGAGATAAGCGGGAGTACACTGATGGGTCGCAGATCCTTAAATTCAATAGGGTTGGTTACTTTTGGAAAAGGTTTAACAGTAGCTACTTTCCATATATTTGGGTAGTAGCCTTCATTTAGACAGCAATTAATTATATGAGTTAGATGAAATGAGATATTTCCAAGGCACATCCTTAGCATTAGTAGTGAAATCCCATCTTCCCCCGTCGCATTTGTCTTAATATCGCTCAAGTATGTACACATCTCTTTAACTGAAATTTCATGGAATGATAGCAGAGAATCCGATACTAATGGAGATCGATTAGACGAGTAAAACTGGATCAAGTCTTTGTCCGGAGTAGTTGCAACAATTGAACTGAGAAAGTAGTTGTTTACTTCATTGACATCGGATAGTTGTTTGGGTATCTCAATATTGTTACTTCCACTGTGAATATTAAGCTTTGACAGTTTTTTCCATACATCATTATACCTCGGATCGTTTGCTTGGGTCTCTAAAAATGCTTTTTTCTCAGCACGTATTGCTGTAGTGACCGCATTACGCAGAGATTTGAAATACGTCCATTCGTCAGCATTCTTTGATTTTTTCCACTTCTGGTAGGCTTTGTCCCTACTTTTCATCATTTCCTTGAGGTTATACGTGAGCCAAGGTGCCTTCTTCTTTTTTACTCTAATAGTTTTAATAGGGGCATGTGTGTCAAAAAGTTGGATAATCATGCTATTGAGAGAGTTTATCTTGTCATCAATGTCATCTAATGAATATATGGTATCCCAGTGCGTGTTTAAAGCATCTGATTTAAATTTGTCTGTATCTATCATTTTTAGATCGCGTCGGGTTATGAATCGTTGAGGACACCGCTCTTTTTCATATTTGAGCGTGCACGAAACTAAGTGGTGGTCGGAAATCCCACACATGGCTATAACTCCTATATTGGACAAAATTGAAGGGTTATTGGTTATTATGACATCCAGTAACGTGCTGCTGTCTTTCATAATACGTGTTGGCTCTTTGACTACTTGGTATAAGTTATGTGAAATTAGTAAGTCGTTTAAAAATGCTAAATCTGGAGATGAGTTGGTTTGGAGCATATCGATATTCAGATCTCCTAGGATTAAGATCTCATCATGAGATGGGCCCAGAACGCTTAGGGTTGAGTCTAGACTAGCCAGGGCTTCTTTATATTTTGCAGATGGAGGTTTATACACCACCCCTATTGCCACGCGTTTAGATCTAATTTTCACTTGCAACCATAATTCTTCCACTGTATCAGGCTGGCCTGTGTCAGTAGACGGATCACAGTCACACAGAGCACAATTTATATTATTGCGGACGTATGCACCTACCCCTCCACCACGTTTTAAACGATCTTTTCTCCACAGAGTAAAACCAGGTATGTCAATATACTTAGAGTCATAATCTGGGTTTAGCCATGTTTCGGTTAGACACATAATATCAATATTATTTGACTGAACGTATTCTTTAAGTTCATCATAACTTGGCAAGAGGGACCTTGTATTTAGATGGGCTATTTTCATGAAGTTTTTGTTCCTTAAAGTAGAGTAGTACATTATCGTTATGAAATTAAACCTAACTATAGCTTAAAAAGAATAATAAAGTAAGTAAATAATACTAAAACTATGGACTAAACAGGGGTGACAAGAACTGAAGTAATGTCTCACAAGATTAGTCGTGGTCCGTTGGAATTTCCGCTTGGACTTGCATTTGCGTTGATATTTGCGTTGATATTTGATGTTTGCATTTGCGTTGAATACGTTGATATGAATCCAGTTGAACCACGATCAGTACATGTATAGGTACGTTCAAGTTCAAATATTTATTTTGTAAATTATAACAAAAATTGTGGTATTCATTGTTTTATACTAATTAAGATAATATACAATGGTCTTCCATACAACCATGATGAATTACATGAATTAATTGATGAGCAAATTGCCAAGTATATTATGTTGTGCCTGATAACCAATGTGGGAGAAAAACCAGAGATATGAATCTGATTGAGCGAGCGAAGCGAGAGTCTCCTCTTGGCTCTTTTGGCACGGACCTTTTTTTCTGCTATATTTTGCACACATGTAAAACCAACCTTCTCGGTTTGCAGACTCTTATTTCTTTTGAAATCCATTCATTAGTTAAAATTTAAATAAATAACTTCTGATAGGCTGAAAAATCAAAACGGTCTTCGATAATTCATATCAAACTCATATTTTGGCTATACAGGTCAGAGTTTTTCTTCGATCGAGCTGAAATTTTGCACACATGTAGAAACAATCTTCTCTGTTTTTAGACCCAATTTTTTTTGAAATCCATTTATTGGTTAAAATTTAAATAAACATCTCCTGATAGGTTGAAAAATGAAAATAGTCTTCGATAAATCTGATCAAACTCATATTTTGGCTATACAAGTAAGAGTTTTTCTTCGATCGAGCTGAAATTTTGCACACATGTAGAGACAACCTTCTCTGTTTGCAGACCCTAATTTTTTTGAAATCCATTAATTGGTTAAAATTTAAACTAGGAAAACGCTCGGTGTAACGCGTTGATGAGCGAGCACCGACACGCACGACATCGCCAATCATAGCACGATCCATTCAATCAAAGATAACTAACTATATACATTATTTTTTACCAATTTTCCTTGAAACTTTTCATAAACACTCTGGATCAAATAAATAACAGATTATTGTACTGATATTTTTCCATCAATCTCTTTGGACAGATATTCAAACACTTACAACAGCAATAAGTCTGTAAGTTCTTGACCGATTGGGCTGGAAATGTGTAAAATATGATGCTATCTAGTCAAAACGTTGTTTTCATAACTGTGAAACACAATCCATATCGTAAAATAAATTATTTTAGATAAGGTATAGCTATACCTATGTATATGAAATACCTACATTACATTTTGACCACATTATGTATTGCAATATGATCCACTAAGAAAAGAATCTGTCTTACATTGATATTGCCATCTATAAACTTTGCTTTGCTACATAGAGCAACCCAGAATGCAGTGGAATTTCTGTTTTGAAATGACATTTCTGACAGTTATTAAAACTGTAATAAGTGCATCTATGTTCTTGACTGGTAGGGCTGAAAATTTGTAAAATAAGAGACAATGTTGGTCTGAACGACCATGCAAAATATGAGTTTGATTGATCAGATTAATCGAAGACCATTTGATAGGTCAAATGGTGGTGTGGCTATAGGCCGTTTTAAATTAAGTATACAAATGTCAGTAAAATCTCTATTACTCTTGAAGCTCATTACAGATTTGAAAAAATCACTTATAATGCTGGTACACACGACCTTGCAAAATTTGGTGATGATCGATCAAACTATTGCAGTTATATTCACAGAGTTTCCTTTATCCCCATTGCCAAGCTAACTATAACTACACATCAAGTTTCCGATGCAACCAATGGAGCGAACTTGCTGAAAATCATTTTGACCATAACGAGAATAGTAATTTAAGTTGTGTGAAAAAATTGGCCTGATCCATTACTTCGCTTGGCAGGAGACGCCAAATGCACAAATAAACACACACAAAAAAAAGAGATTCGAGCCATAAGTTTCAAGTGGAGACGCTCGCTCCGCTCGCTTAATAAATATCTCCTGATAGGCTGAAAAATCAAAACGGTCTTCGATAATTCAGATCAAACTCATATTTTGGCTATATCTAGGTCAGAGTTTTTCTTCGATCGAGCTGAAATTTTGCACACATGTAGAGACAAAATTCTCTGTTTTTAGGCTCACATTTTTTTGAAATCCATTCATTGGTTAAAATTTAAATAAATGTCTTCTGATAGGCTGAAAAATGAAAACGGTCTTCGATAATTCTGATCAAACTCATATTTTGCATGATCATTAAGACCAACATTGTCTCTTATTTTACAAAATTTCATCCCAATCAGTTAAGAACGTATGAAATAATTGACATTTTTATATCTGTCAGTATTGAAGCACCGCGTAGAGAACATCTATCTTCACACTATTAAATTTAAGGTGAGATCAGATGGGCTTGAGACGTGAAACAGGCTCCAATGCTAAATATGGCCAGGTCTATAGAGTGGATTGGCTGCGGCTACCAGCCGTTCGCAGCGCTCTCTAAGCACCATGGTTGGTGTTAGAAAATCGAACTAATCTGAAGTTTAGCGGGTTAATTCAAAATCAAATGTATAAATTAGAACTTAAACAACTTGGATAACGATCAGATGAAATTAAAAGGGTTGATATCATTGTAAAAATGTGTTTAGTTTATTGATTGTAATAATTAACATGTAATACAAGCATTTTCACTTACTTATTATTCACCAAACAGCAAATAGCCTAAAAGATGGCATTTGACAGCTCGCGCCATTGACTATCACTCAAGAAATAAAATGATTGCCTAGATTAGTTCCGGGATCGCCACCAGCGAACTTAGCGCTGCGATCGGCTAGGGTGCAGACTGACCAAGGGTCGATTTTATAGCATTTTTTTCTGCGTATTCCACCCGTAGTCCGTATTCACGGGAGCCAATGGTAGATCATTGAAGTGTTCACACCGTAAGCTTAATAGTGTGAATATAGCTGTTCTCTACGCGGTGATTGAAGTATCGAAAGTAATGTTTTCCAGTGCCACTTGAACTGAATCTGATTTGCTATATTTACCAGGGTGCTTAGATGCTATTTTCAAGTTTCGATGAAAAGCATTATAATATACTTTTTATTGATTGAGTGATCATATTTTAATTAAATATGGATGTATATGTTTTCTTTGCGTTGTGTACGCATTTCCGGTTCGAGAATTTGCACGTTCCCGTGCTCGCTCATCAACGCGTTACATTGAGCGTTTTCCTAGTTCTAATCTCATGAGTCAATATCTCGACATATAACATCTAGTGAGCGGTCGCTCCACCCAGCCAAGTCGTACTGTACACTCACAGTCACTCAACATACCGTAAATGCCTAACTAACTGAGGAGCAGACAAACACTTTTACTGTAAGCAACAACATGGCATTTTCGGCCTACTGGATCTTAAAATTGTGAAATCTTACATTGTTGCAAAATATTTTAATTTCGAACTATGACCCCCTTCCCCCCCCCCCCCTCCCCCACCACATATACCAAATTTTGGGACAATAGTTTATGCCATTTGCGAGCTAGAGGGCCGTGTAAACAGTGAAATTACACCTCTTTTAAAAGCTATCTGATGATGATTCAGATTCAGATATCTGGAAACACCGCTGTCACCGCCACAGCCTAAAATGCTGAACCGATCTATCTGAAATTTTTACCACATGTGCACTTTTGGCGTTTAATGATACCTTGCCCTACACATTTTTGTGCCGCCATTTTGAAACCGGAAGTGACGTCATATCTCAAAAATGGATGGACCGATCGATACGAATCTTGCGCCAAACGATTCAGACTGTCTTTTTTATAAAATATTAATAGTTGAAATTGAAATATACTATTACCAAAACCGGAAATGACGTCATAAAAATGCCAAATCTGACGAAAATCATCTCTTATAACAATAACTACATATTCAGAAGGCTCATAATATTAATGTTACATAACATTTATAGATACACATTTTAGGTGGCAGTGATGTCAACCGCCATTTTGAAAACCGGAAAAGATGCCATAACTCGAGAACGGCTGGACCGATTTGAACGAAACTTTCGCTATAATTTATTGCATATTATTTATAGCATACACAGTAACAAGCTTAAAGTACATGGTTTTAACACAGTGTCTTATGGGAGCACCAAAAATTCTACTACATTATAACTGAGCAACCAAGTCACAAAGGCATATTTTTTAAAGGAATTATAGTCGTTAGTGCCACAATATATGTTACAAGTTGTAAGAATGAACTGAAAAAGGAGTGATATTTTTTTTGGGGGGGGGGGGGGGCTTAACGTTGCACTGTTCTGCAGCGAGGCTAATGGCGACGGATGAATGATTTTTGATGATGATTGGGAGATGATGGTGAAGAGTAGGTAAGGATGGAGGGTGGGAAGGATGCGGTCGTAGCCTATTAGTAGGGTACCTACTAAATTTTTTGAAATTTCGAAATTATCCTTAAATTGTTATTAGCCTGTCAGACTAAGACTATTTCATGGATTCCCTCAGTCGAACCCCAAATGATGGGAAGGTTCATTGAAATAGGCCACTATCGCTTCTTTCCCACCATTCATCATCATCATCATCATCTTCATAACAACACAACTGTAAAACCGAGAGTTTGTCAATGATTTATACATATCCTGTGAGGGGTATGGAGATTTCACATGAAAATGAGCAGATTGATATGCAGTTACGCAAGACACTCGTTTTCAATAAAAGCGCATAAAACAGTCGCAGGAAATGAACGCGTGACGTAACATCACAGAGCGCAGGCGTGGAGTGAGATATTAGTTCAGTTGTCAGTTGGCTGTCTTGCGAGCTGGGCGAACTGATAGCAAGCGGAGATAACAGCGATAACAGCGCCGAAACAAACAGGTTCGTCAATATTTACAAACACCTTCACGTGTTGAGGTTTTCAGCAGTCAGAAGATTTGATTTTACTTTCAACTTGAAGAAAGTCTGATAATTAAAATATTTTGGCACAACAATTCAACCACAACTCACGACATTGATGTACAATACAGCATGCATATATTTGTACATTAATGTCGTGAGTTGTGGTCATACGAATTAAATTAGATTCACAATCACAAAGTAATATTAATAAGTATAATTATCGTAAAAATTATTTACATTCTAAGCACATATTCAGTTCACAAATAAGAAGACTCAAAAGAGATAATATTTTTTCTCTTGATCATGATCAAACGCAACCAGACTGTTCCAGATTTATGATAATTCCAAATTTGTAAAGAAATTATTGTTAATAGAATTAAACAGAATTTTAAATAATAATAAATAAATAATAATACATTTAAATAAATAACATAAAAAATATAATAATAATTAAATAGAATTTGTAAATAGAATTTTAAATAGAATTTCAATATTGCGAAAATTGTGTGTTTTGTAGAAAAGTGAACGACAAAAATGTCAACAAAGCAAATGATCTCAAAAAAAGGTCCGTGAAGTTAGCACCGCCCATTAACGCACTAATTATCTCATGTGTGGGATGAATTAGTGCACAATTAGTGCGTTCGATCGGCACTAATTTTATAATTAGTGCGTCATCCGTTTCCGAGAAAAACGCACTTTACTATGGGCGGTGCCAACTTCACGCAGCACCGCCCATTGACGCACTTATTTTAAAACCCACACAGGCAATTAGTGCACAATTAGTGCGTTCGATCCCCCCATTCCCATAATTAGTGCGCACTTAATATTCGAGTTATTCGTGAATAACCGTGGGCGGTGCAGCACCGCCCATTGAAAATTTCAAGGTTTTCAGCACGCCATGTTTTAGTGCACAATTAGTGCGTTCGATCCCCTCCATTCCCATAATTAGTGCGCACTTACTTTTCGAGTTCGAGTGCTTACTTTTCGAGTGCTGCACCGCTCACGGTTTTTCATGATTAACTCGAAAAGTAAGTGCGCACTAATTATGGGAATAAGTGTAGAAAAAATGCTTTCCGCTCGATTGGAGTGCCGAAATGGATTTTTTCATAATTATCGATTGTTTACATCATTCCTAATATTACCTGACGTGCCTTCAATTTTTTTGGTGGCCATCTTGGAAAATATGTCGGAAAACGTAAATTTTACAAATTATTTAATTGTTGGTAGAGGAAAGGTTGAAAAATTATGAAATAATTCACAAAAAAAAACTCAAATATAGGGACTTGTAAAAAAAATACGCCGTGAACGAATTTTATTTTTTCATTGTTGGAATTGACTAATCACGTTTCTGTGTTTTATTGCTCTCAATTTATTATGAAACGCGTGGACTTCGACTAAAATGTGTAGAATTAAAATTTGTTGACAATTTCATTTTGAACAATATGCGTTATAATTTTTTTTTAATTTTTTTTTTGTTTACGGCGTATTTTTTTTCAAGTCACTATATTTGAGATAGTTTTAGTGAATTATTTCATAATTTTTCAATCTTTCATCTACCAACAATTAAATTTACGTTTTTCGCTCGTTTTCCGCCATATTTTCCAAGATAGCCACCAAAAAAATTGAAGGCACGTCAGGTAATATTAAGAATGATGTAAACAATCAACAAATATGAAAAAATCAATTTCGGCACTCCAATCGAGCGGAATTACATTTGCTCCCCTACTGTTATGTATTCTTTCAATAAAATAGTGAAGTGTAAAGCCTGAATTACACGGTTCAAGTTTCCTTGAAGGGGTTGAATTCAACCCTTGATTTCAAGGAAACTTGAAAGAGAATATAGACGATTTAATGTTTATTGTTGATTGAAGTTGCGGTGAAATTAACAATTGGTTGAAGTATTTAAAGACTTGAAGGAAAATATGACATGTTCTAATTAATAAGGCTGAAGAAATGTCTTGAATTGAAGAATTGGGAATGCTTCAATGTTTTCATTTAGACGATCCAAGTCTTGAATTCAACCTCCTTGAAAGGGTTGAATTCAAGGAAACTTGAATCGTGTAATTCAGCCTTAAGGAATACAAAATAATGAGACATAAATTAATTGTAATTTTATAATTATAATTGTCTCATAATGCTAATAATCATGACAGGTATTACTTATTCATAGTTTTATAAAATATAAATAATATCAAGGTAGGTGTTATACGTCATAGAATATTGATGCATTCATTATTTGTTAATAACTTATAATTATATTGTGATTTAATTGTACACACATTTTTTTGGTACGTTTGAATGATTTTGATTTTGATGATGATTAAGAGATGATGATGGAATATAGGATAGAAGTAATTGACGATGAGCAGACGGTAGCTAGAGAACCTTCTCATCATTTTCCTCGCGTGAGGGGAATTAAGAGAACAATACGGTCATGAAGGCCGGTCGCTGGAGTCGACCCAGGACTTCTGAGATCAAGTACAGAATGTGCCTGCATTACTTTTAGATATGGACATGGACAGTGTTCGCAAGTAAACTAATTGTTTTATTGTTTACACTTTTGTAAATCATACTTAATTAAATGTGAGTAAATATGATGCAAAATCAGACTTTTGGCTGGGGGTCGGGCTCTCAATAGATTTTGAAAATATCTTTTAATAATCAATATAAAACTTAATGCCATAGTTATATATTTTGTGGCCTAATATGCTGGTGAAATAAATGTAAGAAGGGATTAATTTATTAAAAACTATTATTTCAAATAACAACTTACCTATTTGTTGGTAATGAAACGTTTTCACACTAAAAAGTGTAAATTTTCATTTATAATCATGAAATTGAAAATCAATGTACAATTTGGCGGGAAAACGCCATCCCGGCGAGTGATGTCATTAATATCAACCAACAATGATGTTTCCATGGTTACAATAAAATATAACATCACTCGCCGGGATGGCGTTTTCCCGCCAAAATTTACACTGATTTTTAATTTCATATTTATGAATGAAAATTTCTGCTGTATAGTGAGAAAATATTGTGATTTAGCAACAAAGTGTTGTTTTTTTGAAAATTGTATTTTAACAGCATTAAGGTGGATTCACACGGCCGTTCCAAACTTCGAGTTTGGAACTCAAGTTTGCCAAAGTTTCGAATCGCCGTTCCAAAAACTCCCGTGTGAACTATGAAAGTTTGAAACTCAATCCTCACAGTTCGAATCTTTTCATAGTTCACACGAAGGTTTTTGGAACGGTGATTCGGAACTTCGGCAAACTTGAGTTTCAAACTCGAAGTTTGGAACGGCCGTGTGAATCCACCTTTACACATCTTTTGTATATTCCCTATTTTAGTCTCTGTCTCCGTGAACGAGTGGGTGATAATATGCAGCCATTCCGCATGAGTGACATTGCCAAATGAGTCAAGACAGAACTCTTGTTCAATGCTGAATGTCTGTTTTATGTGGATATCTTTGATTTGTCCCATTCGCTTTGTTCTCATCTGTCGAATTATCTGACTTGAATCAATCACATGTACTGATGGATTGTCAACTGCGAGACTGATTGCAGAGTATTAAATCACAAATACAAATATATCTTCATCGACTCGACATCAAAACGCATCATTCTGTTGTTGTTCATTGCCTATATCGAGCCCATCAATAATGATGATGATGGGTGAAGATGGACGGAATCATTAGAATTATAAGAAGGAATTATTAATATATTCAACTAAAATATAATATAATATAATGTATAATATGTATATTATGTTATATAATTAACATATATCATTTGAGGTGTCATATTTGAGAATTCGCCCGCCTTACACAAACGAGCAAATATTAATACATTTATTATTTAGCCGTACCTACAAAATACTCTTCTGGGAATGGGAACTCCTCCAATTTTCATGCACTGACCTGCAGGTCACACCGATCAAACAAATCGATCTGAAATGAAGCAAAAATACTGAGTACGTTATTGAGTTTGCCACTAAAACTGTGTGTTGTATTTAATTTTACGTTCTACACTCCTAATATTAGTCATCTTAGACATTTGAGTACTAAATATCATCCCATTATTATAGTTAGCTATCATAAAAATAATTTTATTAATTTTATATAGCCCAGTTTACACGGTAAAATGTCCTATCATGTAAAATAACCATTTTAGAGCCACCCACGCCCCCCCCCCCCCCCCTCCGACAAAAATAATAGTCTTCTGGAAAAATTGTGAAAAAAACGCTTTTCTGCTTTCAAAATCCCTATACGTGTTCGGACAGAAAAACAACTGGACTTGCTTCACAAACACACAACGTATTGCGGCGCATGCATTGTTTACGCAACATCATATGCTGCACATTGCACTGAAGAGCCACTTGAACTCCTTGAGCGGTGCAAGCTGCATTGTGTCACTGCAACTCATTGCACTGCACCGGACTGCAGTTGAGTGCATTCTCTCGACGTCAGCAAACAACATGGCTCTTGACATGACTGGAGAAAGCCTACGAGAGTATTTAAAGTGAATCTTCAGAAATATTTTATATTATCATCAATATGACTTGTGCCATGAAGAATACATATTGAATTTTGTTATTTTTTGAAATTTATAATAATTTTATTCTCAGATAAATAAATCCGAAGTTACAACAAATATGATAAATCCCGCACAAGATAATTTTCTTAGGTGTCAGCTGTTTAAATAAAAATACGACATATATAATTGTTCAGGCTATAGGAAGTAAGAACAAAACAAAAATGCTATATATTCTCACAATAAACAATAATTTAAACTATAATAAAAAAAGAGGTTGAGGAAGGAAAAATAATAATAAAATGGAAAATTATTACTAAAATTTAAACAATAACATTCAATTATCAAAAGTATCGATAAAAATAAATAAAAATAGGACAAAACATTTTTTTTTAATGTCCAGTGGACCATGTCAAAGAGAGGCATGCGTGTACCCTATTTAGTCATTTTTACGTCGCACTGTTCTGCAGCTAGGCTTATGGCGACGAATGAATGATTACGATGATGATTGGGAGATGAAGATGATTGCCGGTGGGAAGGAGGCTGTCGTGGGCTATTAGTAGGTAGCCATATCCCTACATTTTCCTCTCGACTGAGGGAACCACGCGTACCCTCAGTCAACTGCGACTGAGTGAAGAGTGCAATTGCCTGAGCCAACTTGCTCCATCACATTCTAGATCGCGATGGATGTGTACAGAATCAATGACAGGTCAGATTGGTGCAATCTCATGGGCTTGACCTATGACCTGAGATAAGAGCGATGCTGAACATGAAAGAGTTATTGACATTGGAAAATGCTGTCATGTTTCCGCAATAAGCAGCATCATAGTTCCGTGGGATGTTGTCAAGGATGTTGACATATTCCGCGGTCATCCCTGCATGCGGCGCGGCGAGGGAGGGGGGGGGAGGGGGGAGACTGTGTCCATAGAATCTAAATTATCTATACATTTATAATACATTGTTCTAAATTGTGACTGTATATTCTGTTATGACATTGTCTTTACCATTGCACCTGGTCAACAGACAATAAGAAATATTCTATTCTATTCTATTCTACTGCATATACTTTTACAATACATTGTAAAAGATAAGTGACAATTAGATTTCAGAATATATAATGCCAACTGAAATGTTGCTGAACACAGATACACGGTATTATTATTCTTCTGGGATAAAAAGTTTTATAGAAATAAACAGAATGAATATGAGATATTTTAAATTTGCAATTCACAAAAGCTTAAAAATATTTAATGAAATATCTGTTAAATTTGTGTCTCGCGACTTTCTGATTTTTTAAAAATTAGTTCTATTTCCAAGACTCCACTATCTCCATGTGCTCACTTATCAACGCGTTACACATTGCGGAGCTTCCTCACGTGCAGTGTACCACCCTCTGTTCCAGCATGATCGGCGCCCTCGTCGTGATCGCCCACGTCGGCTTCTTCGCGTGTAATGTACCACCCTCTGTTCCAGCATGATCCTCGCTCTCGTCGTGATCGCCCTCGTCGGCTTCCTCGCGTGTATTGTACCACCCTCTGTTCCAGCATGATCCTCGCCCTCGTCGTGATCGCCCTCGTCGGCTTCCTCGCGTGTAATGTACCACCCTCTGTTCCAGCATGATCCTCGCCCACGTCGGCTTCCTCGCGTGTAATGTACCACCCTCTGTTCCAGCATGATCCTCGCCCTCGTCGTGATCGCCTTCGTCGGCTTCCTCGCGTGTAATGTACCACCCTCTGTTCCAGCATGATCCTCGCCCTCGTCGTGATCGCCTTCGTCGGCTTCCTCGCGTGTAATGTACCACCCTCTGTTCCAGCATGATCCTCGCCCTCGTCGTGATCGCCTTCGTCGGCTTCCTCGCGTGTAATGTACCACCCTCTGTTCCAGCATGATCCTCGCCCTCGTCGTGATCGCCTTCGTCGGCTTCCTCGCGTGTAATGTACCACCCTCTGTTCCAGCATGATCCTCGCCCTCGTCGTGATCGCATTCGTCGGCTTCCTCGCGTGTAATGTACCACCCTCTGTTCCAGCATGATCCTCGCCCTCGTCGTGATCGCCCTCGTCGGCTTCCTCGCGTGGCTGCTCCTGCCCTATCGATGGACCTCCTTCGCTGACGCCAAGCTGGTCGACCTGATCCCGGGGCCCGAACCCGCGCCCTTCATTGGCAACATCCTGCAGTTGAACGTGCCAGAGGGCGGTGAGTTTCAACAGCTGATGAACTAGACAGAGGTTGAGAGAATCCACGGTTGTTCTGTGTGGTTTATGCCAACTATTCAATGGTTGATCTAAAGCCATCGTCGAGAAACTTCACTTAATAGTTTCCCTTGTTCAAGTGAGATGGAACACCATGTATCCGAAATGTTTTTTTTTGCTTAATTGTTTCTAACTTTATTTTCAAGGAGTTTCGAAATAAGACAAACAGTAAACATCTGTTAGATTTTACGGGCCTCCAAAGAGTAATTTATTGCATGCTTGTTCTCTCAGCTCTATGGCCGTCTCCCACATTCCAGTCCATACAGACGACACCTGTTAACCCCCTTGCTTCTATGTCCAACTCGATCTTCCGCTTCCAGTCCATACAGACGACACCTGTTAACCCCCTTGCTTCTATGTCCAACTCGATCTTCCGCTTCCAGTCCATACAGACGACACCTGTTAACCCCCTTGCTTCTATGTCCAACTCGATCTTCCGCTTCCAGTCCATACAGACGACACCTGTTAACCCCCTTGCTTCTATGTCCAACTCGATCTTCCGCTTCCAGTCCATACAGACGACACCTGTTAACCCCCTTGCTTCTATGTCCAACTCGATCTTCCGCTTCCAGTCCATACAGACGACACCTGTTAACCCCCTTGCTTCTATGTCCAACTCGATCTTCCGCTTCCAGTCCATACAGACGACACCTGTTAACCCCCTTGCTTCTATGTCCAACTCGATCTTCCGCTTCCAGTCCATACAGACGACACCTGTTAACCCCCTTGCTTCTATGTCCAACTCGATCTTCCGCTTCCAGTCCATACAGACGACACCTGTTAACCCCCTTGCTTCTATGTCCAACTCGATCTTCCGCTTCCAGTCCTCTAGGTCGACTTCTTATACCCAAAGCGTCCACTTGTCAATCTTCTTTGGTCATCTCTCCTCTCCCATTAGTAGGACAGATTATAGACTAATCTTTACTGTTTGATACTAAATGTAAATTTGTTCAGAAAATTATAATTATCTTCGACTAAGGCCCGGTTGCACAAGTCCCGATAAAGTTAGCGGCAGGATTTATCGCCTGAAACCATGGCATCAGCCAATAAAGCACAGCCATCTAGACCGCTACAGCCCACTTTAGGCTAAAGTGAACATTATCTTACTTATGTGACTAGTTTCTGCGGTAGTAGCTCCTTGTTCTTTTTGATGGAATGCGGGCCCAGTGGGCCCGCATTCCATGGGCCCGCATTCCATCAAAAAGAACAAGGAGCTACTACCGCAGAAACCAGTCACATAATCAAGAACGGCTCACAGAATTTCAAAACCTATATTATCTTACTTATCGGGACATCGTACAAGCGGGCCTCCTAAGTGACATCCCTATCAACAAACAACAACTCCTTCATCAGAAATCCCATTTGTAAATGTGATCAGATCCGTGGCTGATTGTCTGTGTGTCTTACAGAGCTGATTCCCTTGCTGTTGAGATGGTCGAAGACATACGGAACGGTCTTCAAGGTGTGGATATTGGGAATCCCAGAAGTCTTCATCACAGATCCCGATGCCATTGAGGTAAGCTGTGCTGTTCTGTTACATCAGGTATCTATTTGCATCATGTAGAGCGCACTTGGAGAGTCTTTGGCCAGTGAACCGAGGAATTTGCAAAAGAAAGACAGATAAATCGATCGGAAATAATCACGGCATCCGCCCAAACATACATTTCAATTAGTATTAAGAAACTGACTGAATGGTAGGTAAAAGTGACACCCGCAGAGTTACAAATATGGCTGAGTGGATTAAGGAAGTATGACTCCTTTGGAATAGACACAATAAAATCGAGGATGGATCAAGGGCGGTGAGTATATGAATCGTACGGGACAATCGGCCCAGAGGAAAAGAAGAATCGTACGCACGAAAAAGAGGTTGAAGAACGCGTTAACAGACGTAACTTCTAGCAAGAACGATTCTTATACTGGCATAGAACAGGATTATATAACGGGTGGCGCAAAAAAAACACACAATGGGGGTGACATCGCTGTGAAGAAACTACTACATAGATCGGTCTGAAAATTTCACATAATATAAACACATACTAAGGTTTAATATGTAAAAGTTTCAAAAACATTACTTTTGTGTGCCAAAAGTTACAGCAGTTCGAACTAGGCTGTCGAAAAATCGATTATACGGAGCTCGAATAGGGCGCGTCCAGAAAACGTGCATTGGCTGGGAGGCTGTTAATTCAAAACTGTGCATTATAACAAGCTGAAAATCTCAATTTTTATGCAAAATATATTGCCACTATTGGTGTACAAATTTCAATACATTTGAATGAATGGGACGAAAGTTATGGTACCTTGAAGATGAGATTCAAAGCAGAATTAGCTTGAGATAATTACACTTTTTGAAATTATCGTGCGTAATAAAATTTAGAAATGATATTCTGCTTTTAGGCTTAACATGAAGAAACCATAAATTTCGTTCCATTTCGTTCCAATGTATTTAAATTTGTACATAATTGAGCGAGCGTAGCGAGCGTCACCACGGTACTCTTATGGCACTTTCTCTGTGTGTTTTTTTTTTTTTTGCCTGCACTGCCCAGGTCAAACCGCACAACCAATCGATCTGAAATTTTGTACACATACTAACGTAATCTATGCAATCCCTGGGATCTTTTCTGAACGGGATCCTGTGATTGGTTCAAATTTTATAAAAATTATCTTTCGATTGGTTGGTTCGATCAATTTGAAATTTAGCAAAGTCATTGCAACCAACATTGTACCCAATCAAAAAAAATTTCAGCCAAATCCTCCAATTGGTTCAAATTTGAAACAATTTTTCCTGTGATTTTTGAAATTTAAACTGGAACCGATTGACCGACCAACTAAAAACTTCGCATGGTCAACATTTAAAGTATTTTTGCCAATTTTCACTCTAATCTGTCATTATTTTCAAAAGTTTTTGTCATTTTAGGGACATTTTGCGTGTTGGCTGTCAAATTCACGGCGACTTCGAATCTACAGTTCAAGGCAAGGTAGTTAGAGCAGAAAGTTTTAAACGATATGAAACTAATAATGACCGTTCAACAGATTGATCTGATATTGTGTACACACACTACATATCATATCATATGGGTGGTCCCAGGTATATTTTTTGAACGAGATCCTGTGATTTTTGAATATTAACAAGGAACCGTTCAATCATAAAGGTTTAATTGATCAACTTAAAACTTAGCAAGGATTGGCACCAATATTTTTGGAGATTTTGGAGATTTTTATACAAGTATGTGACGAAACTAAAGAATTATTGGCTTTTAATGACATTCGATAGACATAATTTCGGTTCGAGGTGTTGCGTGTATCCGTGCTCGCTCATCAACGCGTTACACAGAGCGTTTTCCTAGTTGATAGCAATGTATTATGTTTATTGAGCGAGCGTAGCGAGCGTCACCACGGTACTCTTATGGCACTTTCTCTGTGTGTGTTTTTTATTTTTTTTTATTTTTTGTGTTCACAGCCCAGGGCAAACGGCACAACCAATCGATCTGAAATTTTGCACATATACTAACGTAATCTATGCGGTCCCTGGGATCGTTTTTGAACGGGCTCATGTGATTGGTTCAAATTTTTTAAAAAATATCTTTTGATTGGTTGTTCCGAGCAATTTGAAATTTTGACAAGTCATTACGACCAAAATTGTACCCAATCATACAAAGTTTCAGCCAAATCCTCTCATTGGTTAAAATTTAAAAAATCTTTCATATGATTTTTGAAATTTAAACTAGAACCGTATGACCGATCAACTTAAAACTTTGCATGGTCATTAAGACCAACATTATCTGTATTTTTGAAAATTTTCAGACTTATCTGTGTTTAAATCCAAAAGTTATTGACATTTTACGGACATTTTGCGTGTTGGCTGTCAAATTACTCAAAAATGTTGATTACGGCTACTTCGACTCTATATAGTTCCAAGGTAGTTAGAGCAGAAAATTTCAAACGTATGAAACTGATATGACCGTTCAAAAGATCGTCTAATACTGTGTAAGTACACACACTTTTATCATATGAGTGGTCCCAGGTATATATTTTTAAATAGATCCTATGATTTTTGAATATTAACAAGGAACATTTAAATCATAAAGGTTCAATCAATCAACCTAAAACTTTGCATGGCTATTGGGACTAATACTTTAGGAATAATTGGAGATTTTTATACCTACAAGTCTGACGAATTTCAAGAATTATTGGCTTTTAATGATATTTTCGATAGACATAATTTCGGTTCGAGGTGTTGCGCGTGTCCGTGCTCGCTCATCAACGCGTTACACTGAGCGTTTTCCTAGTAATTTAAAATTTGAAACAGTGTCCCTGCCGTTGGACGCGGGTTATTTGAGCTCCGTATAATCGATTTTTCGACAACCAAATACGAGCAGCTGTAACTTTTTTCCCACAAAAGTAATGTTTTTGAAACTTTCACACATTAAACCTTAGTATGTTGTTTATATTATGTGAAATTTTCAGCCTGATATATTTAGTAGTTTCGTCACAGCGATGTCTCGCCCATTGTGCGTTTTTTTGCGCCACCCGGTATATCCTAGTATCTAAGTTAAAGAAAGAAGGAGACTAAGGAAACTAAACACATAAACTGTGTTTGTAAGCGCAAGCAGCATTACGACATTGTGTGTACTCGATGTTGCTGTCTAATACTGAGCCCATGTCGCAGGTGATCCTGAGCAGCAGACAGCACTCCACCAAGAGCGACGACTACATGTTGCTTCATGACTGGCTGGGCACGGGACTTCTCACAAGCTCAGGTACTCAATCACACGGAGCTGGACCTAAGACAATATAACTTGAAGGGGGAAGAACGAAACGAGTTCGTTTTTCAAAAAGTGGTTTTATAAGTTTGCTGAATTCCCTCGGATTTTAGAAAATAGTCCTACAAAGTCTTGAAGAAAGCAATTGAAATATCGATCGGTATGATCGATATCATAAGATAATATACATATTATTTCAACATAAAAGTTTATCTCAGTTTCATCAGATTGTGACTTATAAGTCCTTCCCCTGTACCATTCATATGATTTGAGTCCTCGTCGTATCCCTCAGTTGAGATGTAAATGTAATAGGACACAGCAGAGTTAATCCATTTACATTGGTTAGGGTTAATCCCACCGTCCATCCTTACCTTTCTTCATCGCATCTCTCAATCATCATCATAATAATTCACTCGGCGCCATTGTCCTAGTCTATCGCAGAACAGTACGACGTTGTCTAGTGATCGAGATCTGTTATCAGGCGAATACGTAATCATTGTTAGTTGGTTTTTATAACTAGATAATAGTAGTAAAACGTAACTCCACAAAAGATGGTATTACCTTTTTAGAAGATAATAAAACGATAATATAAGATTTAGTTTTTCGCAGGTCGTTTCACCCAATATTATGTCCTTGAAGTAAATTATTGTATAGATATGGCACCAGAATCGAACGCTGTTGAACTCCAGAAATATGGTTTGCTTAAAACTGTACAACGGGTCCAATTTATCATCCAAAATAGACACAATGTTCTAATGCGATATCAAATAAATATCCTCGATGTCAGCAAAGTAAACACATGCTAATGTAGTGTCTTTACTCTCCACCAGGGGATAAGTGGCACGCACATCGCAAGATGCTGACCCCCGCCTTCCACTTCAAGATCCTGGAGAACTACATCCCGGTGTTCAACGCCAACAGCCAGGTGCTGGTCGACACCCTCCGCCTCCATCTCGCTGACGACCACATCAACGTCCACCAGCTCGTCACGCTCTGCACGCTGGACATCATATGCGGTCAGTTCCTGGATAGGGAAGGGCAGGACAGGACAGGACAATTCTGGGGATGTTCTATGATTCATTTCCAAGACTTTGCGTGTCGCCTTTTCGCACGGAAAGGAAACTCGGATTGAAATAGAAAGATATTTTTAAAATTCCGTATTCAATCCAGTTTATTAGTTCTGACAAAGAGGCCACGTGCCTTTTGAGGAAACCAGGTTAATTTCATTACAGTACTCGGACTGAGTAGACATAATATTAAATACGAGGTATAAAGATTGTTTTTGCTATACTTAGATAATAATGCAAAATCAAATCTTTTCAACTTGCAGTTGGTATTTATTCACATCAACCTACCCGAGGTCATAAGGAAAAGCCATATTTCGTAAATATATTTTGTTTTGTAAAATTACGTAATTTGAATTGCTTTGTAAGTTGCAGTTGCAGTCGGACTTATAATCAGTTAGGTAATATAACAGAAGAATTCGACACCAATTCAATGCGATACCCATGTTATATGCTTCGATATGTGACACTTTTCACGCTATAGCTGCGTTCCCATTCTTCGCTTTTGCTTCGCATTCGGTTCGCTTTCGCAAAATGGCTGCCTTTTAACACAGAAAATCGTCCATGTTTAATTTCGTCTCCGAAATGCAAAAATGTTGGACCAACTTCAACTTCGATGAAACCGAAACGCGCGAAATCCGGAAGTGATGCGATATATCGAATCTCCATTTCTGGTCGACCTCGAGCTTATATTCGATATTCGATTAATAAACATATGTTTTTACATTTTGACGTTTCAAGTTTCAAGTTTCACTATTTCCGCATTTTCTTGCCGTTCTTGCTTATTATCTGATCATTATCCGTCATTTTGTTTTTAACTATTGGCAGAATACAATTTATGTTTCGCGTATCCATGGATACGCGAAACGCGCGAAACAGAAATTATGGAAACGACTACAAACTTCGCGACGCGAAAGCGAACCGAATGCGAAACGAAAGCGAAGTATGGGAACCCAGCTTCTTTCAGAAGACACCGAACAGAAGGTGTAAAAACATTTCGTTGTCGGACTTATTTTATTCAGATCACAATCAGATTACAAAACCCACTGGTTTTTTAATGCTCTGTTAAATCAGTAGTTAGGTTGTTGCTATGATCATCATGTCCTAATCAACTGTTTAAATTAGCAGAGCATTGAAAACCGGCTGCGACCGTTAAGGTAATTATTGTAATTTTTGAGTATCAATTGATGTATAGGGTGACGCAAACAGATAGGTAAGAATCTAACCAAATCGAACCATACGTTACGTTATAAGGAAAACGCTACAAAAAGTGACGGGTCTGTGTTCATGATTTACCTCTACCTCACTATTCAATATCTAATAGTAACATTTTGTATAAATAGCGTACTGAATACATTCACCTGTTGCAGAAACCGCCATGGGAGTGAAAATGCACGCGCAGACAGGCGGCCAAAGCGAATACGTGAAAGCAGTGAAAAGGTTTGACCGATTGAAATACTATTGTGCTACTCATGATCATAGTACATGTTATTTATTTATTTGAATACATAGCTCTGGACCCTTAAGCATGGGTTCCCATACTTCGCATCGAATTCGCTTCAGGTTCGCTTCGCTTTCGCAAAATGGCTACCTTTTACAAAGGAAATCGTCCATGTTTACATTCCCATGTTCGCGTGTTTCGGTTTCGTTTCGGTTTCGTCAAAGTTAAGATTGACTCAACTTTAACGAAACCGAAACGCGCGAACATGCGAATGTAAACATGGACGATTTCCTTTGTTAAAAGGTAGCCATTTTGCGAAAGCGAAGCGAACCGGAAGCGAATTCGATTCGAAGTATGGGAACCCAGCTTTACTTATTTAATATATTTTCACAAGGACAGGCTACGGTTGAGATAGTTGCTACGGTGACAATGTTAATTCAATGAACAGTTTAGAACAATTGAAAGATTTTGTTCCAATTTCGGACAGATCCAGAGTGGTGTTCGTGTGAAAATTCATGGTATAGGTCCTGTATGTTTAGACGACAAATCCGCAACAATTTGCCATCATATTACGACATAAAGATTATACAATAAATAATATACGAGTACATTTGAACTATACAAAAAATTCAATAATTCACGTGAGATCAAAATATCAAAGGGTGGATTCTACTCTGTATGATAATCATGTAGTTAACGCAAAGATGAGTTTTAATAATATCTTTGGTTAACGTGTAGGTAGGTACTAGTACATGCCTCTCACTCTCACTCTCTCTATCTCTCTCACTATGTCTTGTAGAGTCAGCGAGCTCTTCCATCACAGACAGATGTCCTTCTGGTTATATCGCCCTCTCTCTTACGCATTGAGTCCGTCTGGGAGAGAGGAGAAGAAGATGATCAAGACGCTGCACAGCTTCACTCAGACGGTTGGTTTCCACCTCACTTCATCTCACATTACCAACACTCTTTCATCCCGTTCCTTTCTTCCCATGACGGCATCCTGGGCTCATCCATGTGATACAAACATGTTGACAAACTATTATGTTATTGTGTCTTGCAGTTGCGCTGTTGCACGGTGGCAAGTCCCTGATGATTCTATAGTTTTTCTAATAGTTTTATTCGAAATGTTTTCACACACTCTTCTTTGTGCAGTTGCCGCTCAAGGCTGTTCCATTCCCTCGTTCCTCTCGTTATGAAAGAGTTCCTTCCCACCTCTGTCCTCACTTGTCCAACCCTTAGCAACCCTTCTCTTCCTGTTCGGTTTGACCACTCCAACCTGTTTGCCATCTCTCCCCAGCCGCCGATTCCACTGCGTGCACGAAAGATGTTGCAGAGCCTGTCTACTCGTCGTCTGTGTTCCAGGGATGACCATCCAAGTTCTTTAATCATTTCTGACGGTCTTTTTACTTTGCGTTGCATCGCTCCCAATCTGTCCAATTCAAATATACATCTTCTCACCCTCCCTGTCACCCTTCTCGCAGCGAGCCTCTGTACCTTTTCTACTGCCTTAATTCCCGCCTGATTCCCTGGATCCCAGACTGCCCCCGCGTATTCCACCATTGGTCTTACTAAAGATTTGTAAGCCCTATCTTTAGCTACCACTCCGCCCCCCTTTAGCTGTCTCATAATGAAATTTAGCGCATTTATAGCTTTCCTAGTAACTTTTCCAATGTGTTCCCCCCAGTGTAGTTGTTTTTGTATGGTAATTCCTAAATATTTATAACTGTTAACATCTTCAAGCTCAGTGCCATTAAGACAGTATTTTTTGCTCTCCCCTGATTTTCTAGTACTGAAGCTAATAGTTTTACATTTTCCTGTATTTAATCCCATCTCATTGATTCTTACCCAATTTTCAATTTGTGTAACTGTGTATTGTAGAGCTTCCTCGTCTTCTCCCTTTTCAATCTTTGAATAAACTACGCAGTCATCCGCGAACAGTCTTATTTTTACGTTACCTGTTGCTAAGCCATCCTGCATTGTATCTATGAATATGTTAAAAAGTAGCGGCCCCAGAACGCTCCCTTGCGGTACTCCTGATGATACTACAGATTCAGCAGATAACTTGTTCCCTACCCTGACTCTCTGGAATCTTCCCCTTAGAAAATCCCTTACCCACTTAACGAGTTTAGTATTTTGTATTTTATGAACCATAATTTCTAAAAGAAGATCGTGTGATACCCTATCGAAAGCTTTTTCAAAGTCTAGGAATACAGCGTCTATTCTGCCTCCCTTGTCAATTTCTTCTGCTAAGTCTTGGGTGAAGCCCAGAAGTTGAGTTTCGCAGGAGTACCCCTTCCTGAACCCGTGTTGGTAATCACTTAAGCCTCCCACCTTTTCTAATTCAAATTTTAATCTATTGTCTATAATTCTTTCCATAATTTTACCTACTGAGGACGTTAAGCTTACGGGTCTGTAGTTACCAATTTTTTTCCTTTCACCGCCCTTGAGGAGGGGTATAACTATGGCTCTTTTCCATTAACAAGGCACTCTTCCAATGTCTAATGATTTTTGAAAAATAAATGTAAGGTACGGAATTATTGCTCTACCTGCCAATTTAATGAATTTATTACTAATGCTGTCCATCCCTGGTGATTTATTGTTGCTTATCTTTCTTATTACTTTGAAAACCTCGGCGTAAGTTATTACGTCTAAACTACCTTCATCCTCTCGGCTATCTGTACTGAGCGTGTAATTATTAATCCTTCCCTTTTTAAAAATTGATGAATAGAATGTATTTAGACCTTCCGCTTTCTCCCAGCTGGTAACCAGATCCTGGCCTGCTTCGTCTGTTAATGTAGCAATCTCTTTTGTCCCTTTCCTCTGGCTATCCACATACCTGTAAAGTTTGTTCCACCCCTCACTCTTATTTTCTTCGTCAAAAAGATTTTTTAGATAGCTTTGCTTAGCAGCGGTCTTTGCCTCGTTAAGTACTTTTACCATATTATTCCTAGCTGCCTTAGCTTCATTCAATCCTACGTCCCTGGTTTTCCTGTTAAGTTTTCTGCTTTTTCGTTTTAAGGCTCTTACTGTTTTATTGTAGTAAATTGGGTCTGCATTAGGTTTAAGCCTTTTTGACGGCACCCAGTTATTTTTTACTTCTTCCAGTAATTTTACAAAGTCCTCCCATATGAGATCTAGATCTTTCTCCGCACATTCAGCTTCCCATGCCTCGAACCTATTGCCTAGCTCATTCCGAATTTCCCTGGCATTGGCTTTTTTATAATTCCATACTACTTTGCATGTGTCATCTGTGCATTTATCTTCTGTCAATTTTAGCTCAACTATTGGAACATTGTGATCGCTGATTCCTTCCACAATATTAGATTTTAGCCATAAATTCTCCGGCCTAACGAGCATAACATCCAAAATATTACTACCCCCAGACTTTTTTGGTCTAGTCCCTTCCCTTACGGTTTGAACAAACCCTTCGTTGATAAATTTTGAGGCTATCCTTTGCATTTTGCTTGCTTCAGATAGTTTGCTCCTTTCGTATATCCATTCCACGCCTGGTAAGTTTAGGTCCCCTACTATTGCAGTGTTCCCTCTGTATGAGTTTGATTCTAATAATTTTTGCAAGAGCTTTTCCAGTGCATTTAAATTACTGTTTGGTGGCCGGTATACTGCTATTATTTTAATTTGCCCAGCCCCTTCCAAGACTGCTATCTCCATCATTTCGTACTCTTCATCTATCCATTTAATGCTGGCTTTGAGACTAGATTTTGCAGCCACTAGAATTCCACCACCGTGTTTATTTCTGTCTCTTCTAAATATGCTGTACCCATCTATGCTAATTTCCCCCTCCGTGAATCCTACGTCCAGCCAAGTCTCGACCGCTACCATCACAGCCGGGCTGTGCACTTCAACCAGTGATCGCAGCCTGTCCATCTTCCCTCCTACACTCCTACAATTAACCTCGATCACTCGAAACCCTCCCCCCTTTCCAAGACTCGTGATTGCAACAGGATTGCTTTCCATTTTATTTCTTCCTACGTTTACTCCCGTCTCTAGTCAATTCATTTTTATCATTGATTCTGCCACTCTCCTCATACTATATTCTATAGTATTATGCAAGCAGGCGCGTAGGAAGGGGGGGGGGGGGGGTGGGGAATTACCCCACCCCCTCTGATTTATTTCCCTCCACCTTTATATTCATTGATATTATGTCAAGATAAAAATATGCTTAAAATAATTTCAAAATCGCGAAGAATGCACCAACTTCGTACCTAAAATTAATTTTTATCAGGGGCTGTGCGCATGTCTTTGGGGGAAATTTGCCCAGTTCCCCATTGTCTCTTAATATTATCTCTTACTACGTCCAATAGCAGTATTTTTCCCCTCCCTTGCAAATTTAGTTCCTACGCGCCTGTATGCAAGTGCAGTAACCATGAGTGTAGGAGCGTTTCATGAGAGTGAACTATGTTTCTAAGAGTTAATCTGTAGTATATTGTAGTAATCTAGTGGAGCGGTCGCTCCACGCCAGCCAAGTCGTACGGCGCGCACACTTTCACACAACATACCGTTCAAACCTATAAAGGCTGGAGCAACCCACTTTTACTGTAAGCATCAAAGTGGCATTTTCGGCCTACTGGATCTTAAAAATGGGAAATCTCACATTGTTGCGAAATATTTTAATTTAGAGCTATGGCCCACCCTACCATATATTCCAAGTTTGGCAATAATTTGTTATGCCATTTGCGAGCTGGAGGACCGTGAAAATCGTGAAATTGTACGGCTTTCAGATGATTATTATTCATCTTCCAATAAATTCCGCGGTCTCCGCCACAGGCTAAACGGCTGTGTCGATTGGCCCGAAATTTTCACCACATATACAGCTCGTCTGCCTGATGATACCTTGCCCTCATGAATTTTTTGTGCCGCCATTTTGAAACCGGAAGTGACGTCATATCTCAAAAACGGCTTGACCGATCGGAACGAAATTTGCGCCAATCGATTCAGACCGTCCTGTATATGAAATATCAATTGTCAAAAAAGAAATATATTATTACCAAAACCGGAAATGACGTCATAAAAATGAAGAATCAGACTTAAATCACCTCTTACTGCAATAACTACATATACAGAAGGCTTATACTGATACAAAACATTTATGTAAATAAATTATTGGTGGCAGTGATTTCAGCCGCCATTTTTTTAACCGGAAGTAATGCCATATCTTGAAAACAGCTGGACCGTTTGGAACGAAGCTTTCGCTATTCTTTATGGAATATTATTTTAAGCATTATTTAGTACCAAACGCAACTTTTCTTTGTGTCCAAATCGAAAATAGCTTATTTTTTTAAAGGAATTAGTCATTGTTGCTCCGATTTGTGTCTTACAAGTGTGAGAATAATCTAAAAAAAGAAGTGATATCCCCATAAAAAACACTCCGTGTAAAAATACCAGCCAAGTCTCTTTAACTATAAAAAAATAGAAGAAATCTAAAAAATTCAGCACTGAAAAGTAGTGATATCAAAAAATGGGCCAAGTCAAAACATGATTTTAAAAACCGAAATATACTTGGCGCATCGTTTTTTTAGTGTCTTTAGGTATATTATTTATATTTAGGCACATTTGACTTATGGCATATACCTACGCCTATTATTTATACACGATGCGCCAAGTATATTTCGGTTTTTAAAATCATGTTTTGACTTGGCCCATTTTTTGATATCACTACTTTTCAGTGCTGAATTTTTTAGATTTCTTCTATTTTTTTATAGTTAAAGAGACTTGGCTGGTATTTTTACACGGAGTGTTTTTTATGAGGTATTCTTTTCCTGACCAACAGGTGATCAAGGAAAGAAGACAGGAATACCGCTACCACAAAGCAGCCAACGGCACAGACGAGACAATAAGTGAGTACAGAGTCTGAGGGACTATTCTCTAACCTTGTGTTCCCAGACACAATGTCGAGAATTAATGTTGATAGTACACCCGCGGTCATATAGATTGCTTTGACAAAGTCCTTTTTAAAACTTGATTATCCAGACGAAACTCAGATGTAAACGCAGATTTCGAGCACGTTGGGGTTGGTGGGTTTCATTACACTAACCAACCAACTCCCCCATACCTCACAAATTCCTTCATTTAACAAACATTAACAGTAATTTCAGCACAAACTTTTGCGTTGATGGTCGATTTATGGTCGATTTATGGTCGATTTGATTTATGGTCGACTTTACTATAGGTCCGGTATTACTATTAGTTTAAGCTACAGTTATCTTAAGCTCCACTTCAGAAAACTCGGTGTATCTATTACCATTATATACTGCAATTAATACCGGAGCTTGTTTCCTCAGTTGAAATTAACCTCAGGCTATTTAGTGCAGTTTTTAAGCTATGCCGCTGTACATATTGGTAATACACCACATTTCCCGAAATGGAGCTTAACTAAACTGAAGATTAAACTAATGGCAATATGGCCGTTAGCCAAGAGAGTCTATGTCGATGTTACAGGGTTGTCTAAGCGACGGCTGACGTTCCTGGACCTGTTGATCGAGGTCGCTGAGTGCGAGGGTCTGCTGACTGACGAGGAGATCCGAATGGAGGTCGACACGTTCATGTTCGAGGGTCACGACACAACCGCAGCGGCAGTCAGTTGGGCCATCTTCTTACTCGGAGGTCACCAGGATGTCCAGGTAACTCCTTGGGGAGTCCAAGGTTTAGGATATTCATTCCCAATATCATTATTCTATCATGTTTTATAGAAACATGAACACCAATGGCTGGTGTATTGAATACCACGGTTCTCGTCAGATGCAGACAGTATTTGGATGGTGACAGTTCTAGTTCTACTCTGACTTGCTAGTTGCTGTCGTTGGGCCAGAGAGACTGGGGTGTTTGAGGGTTAGTGTGACGACCTAGTCACAGTTACAGCTACACTGCAAAACCAGGCATCTCATAGTGAGACGTAAATCGCGTCTTTTCATTGCCTCCTTAAATGAGTCACATTATCCATCTCAATATTCTGAGTCGTATAATCCGTCTCATGATGACGCTAATGGAGACGCCAAAATTGTCTCAATTTGAGACGGTAAATCCATCTCAGTTCGTAATATAGGTAGTGGGAGGGGTAGGGGGGGAGGGGGTGGAGGGGATGATGGGTGAGAGGGAGAATGTGCATTTTGCCCCTCTCAGTTCTTTTTTCACCCAAAGGGGAAGGCTGAAATTAAATTCAACAATGAGAAAAAGTATACTGTTAGTATGTATATTGAAAATAATGAAGTAGACATAATGAAGATGTAGTATGAAATCTACATGAGCTACAAACAGGTATTATTAAATAATACAATATTAATAATATTAAACATTGGTACAAATCTAGCATTATCTACTCGTTTAAAAAAGTAATGAAGTCTGGATAATTCAATTATTGTCTCTCACAGACACAATCAACATGTAGCATGAAATCTACATGAGCTACAAACAGGGATTATTAAATAATACCATATTATGATATTAATAATATTAAACATTGGTACAAATCTTGCATTATCTACTCGTTTAAAAAAATAATGAAGTCCTGATCATTCAATTATTGTCTCTCACAGACACAATCAACAGGTAGTATGATATCTACATGAGCTACTGTAAAATTCATGACTTCATTCATCTCAGTCCTTTATTGTACTCAATAATTATAAACATATTCCACACAGCCATCTATGTTTATAGCAAGGTTCATATATCTAGCTGCACAAACACTACATCATTCCCTCTTATAAAAAAGAACATACAATACAATACAACAATAATTAAATATCTATTTATCTAGAGTCTGATGACCTCTGATCCTGGCGGATCGCCGAACTGTTGGTACAGTCGATGCTGATGATTGTTTAGAATGTTGACTCTGTTTGTAGTCATCAGGAGACATGTATCTCTTGACATGAGTGACATTTCTTTTGTAATCAACCCCTTCAGCCGACCTTACTGTAACAGCATTTCCTTGTCTACTGATCACTTGAAAAGGAGTTGAAGCAAACGATGTCGTCATTTTGTCCTTCCTTTCCTGCCGGACCAGAACAGTGTCTCCTACTTGAATATCGTTTTCAGAAGCTCTCCTTGTCGAGTCGGCGTACACTTTTGCCCGATACTTCTGCATCCGATCGCGGTCTCGCACTGCTTCATCATCGTTCTTCCGGCTCAATATGGATGGAAACTTATCCCTTAACTCTCTACCAAACATTAGAAAAGCAGGGGTTACTCCTGTTGTCGCTTGTGCAGTTGTCCGATACGCAAAAAGGTATTCCCTTAATGCGACTTTCAACGATTTGCCTTCGGCTTGAGCGATGCGCATTTGTTTCATAATGGAGCGATTCTGACGCTCCACCTCTCCATTAGCTTGAGCCCACTTTGGAGTTGTTAAGCGCAGATGAATGTCATAATTCTCGCAGAATTCCTTAAATTCATTTCCGGTGAACTGAGTTCCATGATCCGCAGTGATTGATTCAGGTAAACCAAACCGAGTAAACATCTCTTGAAGTGCGTCTAAAGTTTTTTCCGCTGTTATTGAGCGCATTATCTTTACTTCATAGAATCGTGAATAATAATCTACCACCACGAATAAATACTCGTTCGTCAGCTTCATGAAATCCATTGCCAGATGTTGCCATGGACCGTCTGGTAATTTTGTCATATCCATTGGTTCTGGTGGATTATAATTGCTAACTAATTGACATCCATGACACTTCTTGACAAATTTCTCAACATCTTTATCAATGTCAAGCCACCAGACTTTTGTTCTCACGCGCTGTTTCATTTTCACCACTCCCGGATGCCCCTCATGAGCAATTTCCAATACTTGCTTTCGGAGATTTTTCGGAATAACGATCCTGGTGTCTCGCAGAACAATATTATCAACTACACAGAGTTCATTCGCGATTAGTTCAAAACGCTTCAGGTCTACAGACCATTTCCCACTTTGTAGTGCGTTCCGAATTTTGATTATTTCTTCATCTCGTGCAGCTTCTTCTTGTATCTTCGATAATGGCATGGAATTTGGAACAGCTTGTTCAACAACCCAGTGTACATATAAATCGTCATATCCCTGTGCCGGTGCTTTCAAATTAGCTGGTAAAAGTCTTGACAAAGGATCAGCTATGTTAGATTTACCTGATTTGTATATCACTTTATAATTGAAACCTTGAAGACGCATGATCCACCTCTCAATTCTAGCGCATGTTTTGGTCCTTGTTGTTGAGAATATGAATTCCAGTGGTTTGTGATCTGTGATCAATTTGAATTCTCCACCCAAAACGTAAAATTGAAATTTCTCACAAGCCCAGACTAACGCCAGGGCCTCTTTCTCGACCTGACTGTATCGAGTCTCAGCATCTGTAAGTGCCCGACTTGCGTATTCAATTACTCGTGGTCCAGTACTGGAGTTTTGTAACAGAACACTTCCCAATCCGTAAGGACTAGCATCTGCAACGATGAATGTCTCTGCGTTTTGATTGTAATACCCCAATCCAGATGACTCGTCAAGGCATTTCTTCAGTTCCTTGAAACTTTCTTCCTGTTCGCGTTCCCACTTGTATGGAACGTTTTTTCTCATTAACCTCCTGAGGGGGTATGTAATTGTCGAGTAATTTGGAATGAACCGGTGATTATATCCAACTAATCCAAGGAAACTTTCCAGCTCTGTTCGGTTTGTCGGAGCTCTGCACTGTTGAATTGAACTCAGGCGCTCCTCCAGTGGACGAATTTCATCTTTAGAAAACCAGTGTCCCCGATATTTAACCTCAGGCTCATCAATTAGGCATTTCTCCGCATTAAGGGTCAGCCCTTTTTCCTTGAGTCTTTCTAAAACGCATTTAAGGTTCGTGTCATGCTCCATCTTTGTCTTTCCCGACACGATCAAATCATCAATGTACACTCGAACCCCATTACAACCTTTGACAGTGTCTGTCATTATCCGTTGAAATATCTCTGGTGCACAGTTTATGCCGAAAAATAATCTTTTAAATCTGTAATTACCTGAATGTGTTGCGAATGTAGTAATCTCCCTCGACTTCTCGTGTAGCTCAATCTGCAGATATGCAGATTTAAGATCTAGGACACTAAACACTTGACAGTCGTTCATTGCAGCTACATCTTCTTCAAATGTAGGTATTGGGTAACGTTCTCGACTGATTGCTACATTAGCTCGACGCATGTCTATACATGGACGCAGTTCCCCATTTTTCTTTGTAATTAACACAAGAGGCGATACCCACGGAGTGGCTTCTGCTACCCTTTCGATAATGTCTCTCAATTGATACGGCACTCTTCTAGGAGCTTGTGCAACAGGCTGTACTTCTTCATTTACTCTAAGATTCAACTGAAAACCTTTGAGCTTGCCTATACCCTCAAAAACGTCTGGATTCTGTTCTTGAACAGTCTTCAACTTAGGGTTTATTGACCCTGATGTAACATTATTCAATGATTCACTTGGTAACGGACCCAGATGTAATACTCCTAACTTCTGTGCTGTTTCCTTCCCTAACAGAGATGCTCCTTTGCTTTCCACCACATAGAAACTTACTACCTGCTCTTCTTTATTCTGAATCTGTATTCTTGTCTTTAATTTACACAGAATTTTCAGTGGAGTAACACTACCATAAGCAAATATTTTTGTATTTGTCTTGTAACAACTCCCATTTATTTGTTCCTTACATGATAACCATGTATCGTGATCAATTATGTTGCAAGAAGCTCCAGAGTCAATTATGAAATTCATTGTAACACCGCCAGTCTTGGCTTGAATTTCCCCATCGCGACATGCCGTATTATTCAATGCATTAATCTCATGTCCGTTGTGGAAACAAGTGATACTGAATGTAACTTTTTTACCTTTGACCGCCGGCATCTCATCACCTGATGTCTCATCGTCAGATGTCTCGTCGTCAGTTTCTAACTGTCGCAGTACATTAGATTTCTTCTTGTGTGTATCTTTCGATTTCCTTTCTTGTCTCCTCTTACAGCAGATTGCTAAATGACCCATTTTTCCGCAAATATTACACTCTTTCCCAATTGCTGCACAAACACTATCATTCGCCAAATGACCCTCTTGTCCGCATCTATAACAACATCTTTTCTTTTCTTGGGATGAAAAACCTTGACCTTAACTTGCTTTACCTTGAGTTTTTATTGATATTTTTGCTATACAGTCTTTAGTTTTCCTTCAATATCTGCAGCTTGCTGCTTAGATGATTCCAGGCATCTTGCAATTTCTCGTACCATCTGTAATGTTAAGGCATCTCCCTTCTCGAGTAACTTTATTCTCAGCTCACTAGAAAGGCATTTCGCTACAACGTGATCAATCAATGCCTTCTCTTCACTGTATTTTTCGAAACCACAATTAACACTTTTGCTCTTTAATCGAGTCAAAAATTGGCATACAGTTTCTCCTTCTTCCATGTTCGTGTCTCTAAACTGGTGTCGTAAAAAAATTCTACTTGAATTGTCACCAAAATATGTATTTAATGCTTTAAGACATACCTTATAACAATTTTTTTTCGTTTTTTCTTCATCCTGTGACTCCGGCAAAGTAAACCAAATTTCTTGAACTTCTTCGCCAGCATGATGTAATAGTCTGCATTTCTTTGCCGCGGCATCAAGAGCACCTTTTATTTCGACAAAAATCTCGAAACTCCTGACCCATCGCTGCCAACGGCTGGCAACGGCCGCATCATGACCTTCTGTGGAAAATGGTTGTAAACTGAGTTTTTCACTCATTTTCTTCTTTAACGAATTACTTCTTACTCAATTATATAGTTATCAATCAAACTTGAATGGTTTTTTCCATTAATTATTCAATTACAAGTAAAATTACTTTGATCCTCGTCGCCATTGTAAAATTCATGACTTCATTCATCTCAGTCCTTTATTGTACTCAATAATTATAAACATATTCCACACAGCCATCTATGTTTATAGCAAGGTTCATATATCTAGCTGCACAAACACTACAGCTACAAACAGGGATTATTAAAATAATACCATATTAATAATATTAAACCTTGGTAAAAATCTAGCATTATTTACTCGTTTAAAAATGTAATGAATTCTTGATATTTCATATTGTCCCTCACAGACACAATCAACATGTTGTATGAAATCTACATGAGCTACAAACGGGTATTATTAAATCATGAAGCAATGGTACAGAACTGAATGATTTGAAATATAATGAAATAATAGCTGTCAAAATTTGTGCAATTATAAAGACAAATACAAAATATTAAGCATATCAGAAAAATAATGCAGACTTTGTTGGTCACAGCCGTGCTATGTCGGTCCCCTAGTATAGCTGAGTAGGTATGACCAACAAAATTCAAGAACTTCTGTTCGCTCATGCTTGTCAAGGAGGGGTTGTTGAAATATCCACTCATGCTCTTCATCAGAGGTCAATGTTTGTGTCTGATTAGTAACCAATTAACTACTCGCAGTATTATTATTTATTATTATTTATATCAGGAAAATATGCACCTCAATGATTTTCATATTTTGTGTACCTACCTATCGAAATTAAACAAAAGTGTGACCTAAAAGTATTATTTTCGCAACTCTAAAATGTTCACGAATCATTTATCGTTGATAACCCAAAGATGAGTGAATAGATTACTCAACATTTCTTGAAAATGACAAGCGAATCGATGCCCTTGAGTCAGGATGTTCAAACCTCGAGTAAGTATTATGATCGATTCACACGGCCGCTCCAAGCTTCCCACGTTTGCCAAAGTTCCGAATCTCCGTTCCAAAAACTACTGTGTGAACTATGAAAACATTCGATCTACGAAGATTGAGTTCCAAACCTTTAAAGTTCACACGGGAGGTTTTGGATTGAAGATTCGGAACTTCGGCAAACTTGGAAGTTTGGAACGGCCGTATGAATTGACCTTTATACCTGGGGATGAAAGCTACATGGCTTTGGCAATACCTATTCAGTTGCCAAGAGAAGTGACAATATTCTTAAACTTCTTCACAAACTTCTTATATGTGAGGGAACACAAGACACTCAGTACTTTCATTTTGAGTTTGAAATAACAATAACTCAAGAAAGGTGAGGAAGCCCTCATAGCATATTAGGATATGTCCTGTCAAATACAAAATACGAAGCAATAAGCAGAAGGAAAGCTTTGCGTGGACTTATCTCATTGTTGCTGCGGCATATTTGGATACACTCTCCGAGAAGGACCATATCACCCAACACGCCCTCGGTGTTGTAGTAAATGTTGAGGACCGGTGACTGGCGATCATCAGTCTCCAACTGCATTTTCCCTCCGACCTGAAATGTAACATTAATATTAGTCATAAGAAACCAATTCTTGGCAAAAAAATTGGGTCGAAAAGTGAACAGTGGTAACATTTTGATTAAGTATTTTGATTAAATGATTTCCACAAGCAAATCATTCACTACGAGATTACATGTTTCTTCAACATTGTCTATCCTCACTAATATATATAAAATCCACAATTAGGTAAGTTTCAGACAGTGATCCATCCTAAAAGAATATCTCGTGTAACAAATGAGATATACAAATCAATTACTCTTCGAGTCTTGACAAATGAATTAGTATAAAATGATTACATTGTTTTACCTCAATCAGAATGAGTGCATGGTGGTACGAAGCTGCCCTCTTTGGATGTATCTTCTCTTCTGTCTTTACAAATAAGTCCAAGACGTTTGCATCAGTTTTGGTTGACATATTGAGAATATTTTCTAATGCCTTGCATGATACTTCAAATTCATTTATAGACTTCTCCTTCACTTGCAGGAAACTAAAGTCGTACATGAACTGGAAAAGAAAGAACGTCATGAAGTAACTATTCCCAAACATTATTGAACAATTCAAATAAAGTAAACACATATCCCCCATCCCTTATTGCCTACTGGCTACCAACATTGTCCGTACTTGTAGAGGTCCATTAAATGTGTATCTTTCAGGGACACAGTTCATTCCCGATGTTAAATCCCACAATGCAAGATTGATGAGGAAGGACGACACGGAAGCAATGAGTTGGATTGTGTTTAACATATCTTTCCGGTCGTGTTTTAAGGCCGATGCACAATTGAGACAAAGCGGACGGACGACGGAGACGGCTACGATGTTTAGGTATGACGTCTGCGTCGTCCATCCGCGTCCGAATTGTGAACAGCAGAGTGAATTTGTCATACCTAAACATCGTATCCGTCTCCGTCGTCCGTCCGCATCGTCCGTCTGCGTCAATTGTGCATCGGCCTTCAATTGTGAACACCGCAGTGAATTCGTTATACCGTAACATCGTTTGCGTTCTTGTCGGTACGTCCTCGTCAATCGTGCACCAGCCTTCAGCCTAAATAATCATAATATTTCTTTTATAATTGTTTAAATAATAATTGATTATTTTACAAAAGCAGCAACATATATCTAGCTACATTAATTTCCTTGACCATTTATGAATTTTGGAAAAGGCACAAAAGAAATCAAAGTTTAACCTTGCATGTAAGTACTAACCCATAAAAAACACTCCGTGTAAAAAAACAGCCAAGTCTCTTCAACTAAAAAAAAAATTATGAAATCTAAAAATTCTGCACTGAAACGTAGTGATATCAAAAAATGAGCCAAGTCAAAACTTTATTTGAAAATTAAAAAATAATTGGCGCATCGTGTATATAAATAGCTTAGAAGTAAAGGCTAGATATAAATACATATACTTATAGTATACCTACAATGCCCTAAAAAAACGATGCGCCAAGTATATTTTAATTTTCAAATAAAGTTTTGACTTGGCTCATTTTCACTACGTTTCAGTGCAGAATTTTTAGATTTCATAATTGTTTTTTTTAGTTGAAGAGACTTGGCTGTTTTTTTACACGGAGTGTTTTTTATGGGGATATCACTTATTTTTTTAGTTTATTTACACAACTTGTAAAACTTATAAGGGCAACAATGGCTAATTCCTTTAAAAAAATACGCCATTTCCGAATTAGTTACTAAAAAATTATTGTTTGGAGCTAAATTTAAACTTAAAGTGATATGCCATGAAGAATTGCGAAAGCATCGTTCCAATAGGTCCAGCCGTTTTCGAGATATGGCATCACTTCCGGTTTTCAAAATGGCGGCTGAAAGCTCTTACACATTGTAGGTATTAATATGTATATAAATACTAATATTTCATTATAAGCCTTCTGAATATATAGTTGGTTTTTATATAAAGGGAAGTGAATTTAAGCAGATTTCGCTAAACTATGACGTCATTTCCGGTTTCAGTAATTAGAAAACTTTAATTTAACTATTGTTATTTCATAAAGAGGACCGTCTGAATCGATTGGCGCAAATTTCGTTCCGATCGGTTAAGCCGTTTTTGAGATATGACGTCTCTTCCGGTTTCAAAATGGCGGCACAAAAAATTCATAAGGGCAAGGTATCATCAGGCAGACAAGCTGTATATGTGGTGAAAATTTCGGGTTAATCAACCCAGCCGTTTAGGCTGTGGCGGAGACCGCGGAATTTATTGGAAGATGAATCATCATCATCATTATTATTATTATTATTATTACTAGGAAAACGCTCGGTGTAACGCCTTGATGAGCGAGCACCGACACGCACGACATCGTCAATCAAGCACGATCCATTCAATCAAAGATAACTAACTATACATTATTTATTACCAATTTTCCTTGCAACTTTTCATAAACACTCTGGATCAATTAAATAACAGATTATTGTACTGATATTTTTCCATCAATCTCTTTGGACAGATATTCAAACACTTAAAACAGAAATAAGTCTGTAAATTCTTGACCGATTGGGCTGGAAATGTGTAAAATATTATGCTATCTAGTCAAAACGTTGTTTTCATAACTGTGAAACACAATCCATATCGTAAAATAAATTATTTTAGATAAGGTTTACCTATACCTATGTATATGAAATACCTACATTACATTTTGACTACATTATGTATTGCAAGTTGATTCACTAAGAAAAGAATCTGTCTTACTGTTGTATAGTGGGACCTTGATCAGAGCCGGGAAGAGTGTTTATGAACTGTCTTTGTCTTGTTCTGGTCTCGGTTGCTTTTGACATGAAATGATGTAAGTGGTTTTGAATAAAGGATACAATATTGGCGACGAGGATTAAGAAGAAATAATGTCTATTGGGAAGATCGGCGTATATCAGGTTGGTGCGTCGTGGGAAGATTACGCGAGTCAAGTCTTTTTCTATTTTTTAGCTAATGATATAAAAACTGAGCTAAAGAAGAAACATGTATTTCTCTCTGTGTGTGGGACTGAGTTGTTCGCCACAGCAAGGAAGGAACTGAAACCAAAGAAGATCGAGGATGCGTCTTTCGTAGAGATCATCGAGGCATTGACTGCGTTGTACGTGGTAAAGCCAAATGAGATTGTGGCCAGTTTCCAGTTTCATACCCGAAGACAAGGAGAGGGCGAGCCGTTTGGGGTGTTTTTAGATGATCTAAAAAAATTAGGAGAAGGATGCAACTTCCTGGAGGTAGAAAGAATGATGCGAGATCGAATAGTTTGTGGAATAGAAGACTCCAGGTTACAGGAAAAGTTGTTGGCTTGCACAGATTTGACTTTTGAGCAAGCTGTGCGTGAGTGTAAGGCAAGCGAGTTGATCAAGAGTCAAATTAAAACTATGTCATCAAGTTCATCTCATGCAGAGTTACATGTTGTTTCAACTGGTACAAGAAGCACACGGTTTTGTTACAAGTGTGGTGAGAGTAACCACACTGCGAAGGAATGTACAAGACATTTGGAACAAATAGTTTGTCACTTATGCAAGAAAACGGGCCATTTGCGAAAGGCATGTCTGATGGGAAGAAAAGGAAAACCGTCGGCTGGAGGACCAGGATCAGGCGTCAACATGGTGCAACAGGAAGATGACTGGGGGAAGCTGGAAGATATGGTAGCTGCATTGAATACGTTACATCACGTAAATGGAACCATCGAGGGAAAAATGGAGGCTGTGATCGTTTCCGTCACATTGGATGGCAGAAAACATGACATGGAAGTGGACTCTGGAGCAAGTAAGAGTATCATTAGTGAGGCTAATTTTTTGAGGCTATGGCCTAAAGGTACTAAACTTACACCTTCGAATGTCATTCTAAGGACGTGGACAAAGGAAACAGTGGGGGTGCTAGGATCCATTGAGACGGCTGTAGGTTTGAAAGGAAAAAGGGCAATGTTGACACTACTGGTGGCCCCAGGGGAAAGATCTAGTTTGTAAGGTCGCGATTGGTTTCCGTTTTTGGGAATAGCTATTACCGGGGTGAACCAGCTTGATAACTCAGCTACATTCTTCAGGAAACCTGAATTTGAAGAAGTTTTCAAGGATGGTCTGGGAACCTATACAGGGCCGGAGGTAACTATTCAGTTGGATCCGGGTTTTGATCCAATTTTTATGAAGAGCCGAAAGGTACCATTTCCCATGAAGGAAAAGGTAGACAAGGAAAAAGATCGGCAGGTTCAATTGGGTATTCTGGAACCGGTTACCTATTCGAGATGGGCATCACCAGTGGTACCTGTTCTAAAGCCAGATGGGACCATTCGACTCTGTGGTGATTACAAAGGTACGCTAAATAGAGCAATCCTGACTGATACGTATCCGCTACCAACGGCGAATGAATCATTTGTTGCGTTATCTGGAGCCAAGATTTTCACAAAACTGGATTTGGAGCGAGCCTATACTCAAATGAAAGTTGATGAGGTAGCAGCGGACTTGTTGACGGTGAACACCACAAAGGGACTCTTCAGAGTGAAAAGAATGGCATTTGGCATTAAATCGGCTCCTGGAATATTCCAACGTATGATGGAGGCCATGTTGGCTGGAATTCCAGGCATTGCGGTGCTGTTAGATGATATTTTGATCAGCGGAAAAAATGAAGAGGAGCATCTAGAACGAGTACTTGAAGTTTTGAAGAGGTTGGCTTCAGCAGGTCTTCGATTGAAGAAAGGGAAATGTGTTTTTGGAGCGGAAGAAGTGGTATTTTTAGGATACAAGGTAAACGCTGATGGCATTCATCCAACCACTAAAAAACTTAGAGCAATTAAAGATGCTCCAGCGCCGTCAAATAAAACGGAGTTACAGGCGTTTTTGGGATTGTTAGGATTCTACGAACGGTTTTTGAAAGGCAAGGCATCATTATTGGAGCCATTACACAGATTACTGGATAAGAATGCTACATGGGTTTGGACAAAATCACATGAGGAGGCTTTTGATAATGTGAAAAGTCTACTGCAATCAGACGATCTTCTGACGCATTATGATCTGGAAAAGCCGCTACTTCTGTCATGTGACGCGTCACCATACGGGGTGGGAGCTGTGTTGGCTCATGTTATGGCTGATGGAGGTGAAAGGCCGATTGCTTATGGCTCTAGGACGTTACACAAACATGAGAGAAACTATGCTCAAATCGATAAAGAGGCTTTATCTATTATGTTTGGTTTAACAAAGTTTCATCAATTCGTGTTTGGAAGAAGAGTTAAAATCATCACGGATCACAAACCATTATTAGGTTTGTTACACCCAGAGAAGAGAATGCCCGAGGTCATGTCCCCTCGCATGTTTCGCTGGAGTTTGCTGTTAGGAACGTATGATTATGAACTGGAGTTCAGACCAGGGAAACAGCACGGAAATGCTGATGGGCTTAGTCGTTTACCTCTAACGGTTAAGGATGTTGGAGTGAAGAATGTGGAACCAACCGAAGTGTTTTTCTTACAATCATCATTGGATGCACCCATCAGTGCAACTGAGATTGCACAAGAAACAAGAGGGGAGGAAGATTTGAAACGGGTGTTGCACTATACACTGCAAGGTTGGCCGGAGAAAGTACATCCAGGTCTAGATGGGTATTTCAAGAAAAGAAATGAAATGACAGTCATTCAAGATTGTTTGCTTTGGGGTAATAGGGTAATTATTCCAAAGTCGTTACGACAACAAGTGTTGCAGATGTTGCATTCAATACATCAAGGGATGACGCAGATGAAGGCTGTAGCCAGGGGCTACGTTTGGTGGCCAGGAATTGATGCAGAGTTGGAGAGTATGGTGAACAGTTGCCAAACATGCCAGAAGAATAGGAATAATCCACCTAAGGCACCGGATCATCCGTGGTTTCCCGCCAACGCACCCTGGTCCAGAGTTCATTTGGATTTCGCAGGTCCGTTTGAAGGTAAGACCTTTTTGCTGGCCGTAGATGCATTTTCCAAATGGCCGGAAGTGAAAATAATGTCATCTACTACTTCCACGGCTGTCATTAAGGCTTTGCGAGAGATGTTTGCTACTCACGGTTTGCCAGATACCATTATGTCAGATAATGGGTCAGCATTTACTTCGTGGGAGTTCAAAGAGTTTCTGAGAACGAATGGAATAAAGCAGAAACTTGCCCCAGTCTACCATCCGGCATCGAATGGTCAGGTGGAAAGAATGGTGGGAACAGTAAAACAGAGTTTACGGAAGATGGAAGAGAAAGATTGGTACATAAAGATTCCGAGACTTTTGTTGTCCCTGAGAAGTACTCCGTCAGCAGCAACAGGTTTAACTCCAGCAATGTTACTTATGAATAGGGAGCTGGAAACTGTCATTGGACGGATAATTCCAAAACCAGAAGTTAAAGATGACCGTGGTATCGATACCAAAGCAAGGAAATTTTCAGTTGGGGATCGGATCTCTTTCCGAGGATACCTTAAACAATCAAAATGGAGGTATGGGAAGATATTGGAGCGAAGAGGCACACGAATGTACGTCATCAAAGATGAAGAACAAGGGCAACTAGTACATCGACACGTTGATCAGATGCTGCTACAAAAGAAGTAAAGATCTTAAAGATTTTGGGGGGAGATGTTGTATAGTGGGACCTTGATCAGAGCCGGGAAGAGTGTTTATGAACTGTCTTTGTCTTGTTCTGTGCTCGGTTGCTTTTGACATGGAATGATGTAAGTGGTTTTGAATAAAGGATACAATACTTACATTGATATTGAGAAAAGCCATTTATAAACTTTGCTTTGCTACATAGAGCAACCCAGAATGCAGTGGAATTTCTGTTTTGAAATGTCATTTCTGACAGTTATTGAAACTGTCAATAAGTGCATCTATGTTCTTGACTGGTAGGGCTGAAAATTCGGCCCTACAAAGAAATTGTAATCGGCCCTAGAAATCGGCCCTAGAAATTCTACATTTCTTGTTGATCTTCAGCCGGTAACGTGTGTTCCGTACATTACTTGCAGAGAGAGTCCTTGAAGGTCAACTAAAATATAAAGTGAAACTTCGTACATTGTTTGATAGTACATGATAAAACTGTTACTAAAATGAGTACCTAGGCTATATAAATTAAGATGCCTTTTCTAATAATAATACCAATGACAGTGCATCATTAATTTTACACAACAGGCTATGGTAAGAGGTTAAGGTAGTCCACGGAACCTTTATCCAACAAAAATCTACAAAAGCCGAGATCTGATTAGATGGAAAACTCAGCACACAAACTAGGACGTAATATATGCATGGAGGTTTAATACCTGGAGTGGCAACTGCGGGAAAATGCGTAAGCGAGATTTTGCGCACCTGTCTTGGCGCGGAGGCGGCCATTTTGATTGTTCATTCAAACATCACAGCGCGCCTCTGTGCACAGTTAAGTGTTTTGTGGAGTTTATTTAATGTATTTGAATTGTTATCTGGCCATAATTATGAACTCGGACAAGTAAACCTTGTAATACAGTGTGCACATGCCATCAATTAAGACTATTAATTATGAAAATGTAGCATTTACACATACAAAATAGCCAACCTACTTTAGGCCTACCTCTTGATAATTGCCATGCTGTGCCTATAGCTCCATATAGTACCAAATCATTCTAAATGTATATAAATGTGCTATTACAAATATAAAATCACACACGATCAGTTGAAAAGATGGAGCACGAATTAAAATCAATTTTAATCACAGCAGCCAAAGATTATCTGAAGAGAACAGTCCAAATTCTCGACTCATCTGAGTATGATTTTGAAGAGTGGCAAGGCAAAGCATCAGTTCTACACAAAAACAGTAGAAGAGTTCTGGATCGAAAGCCACAAATTAAGATTACAGTCAGATTACAGACAGTCAGATTACAGTCACACAAACTACAATTAGCGGACCTGATACTGACACAATCAGGTCCGCTCTTTGAACACAAACTTTGAATCCGTGCACGATTCTCACACTTTCCAGTTTTCAGAAAAGTCTTTCAGTTTCAGAAATGCAATATAGTCATAACCAGAATGTGCCCAACTCCTTGAATGATGATACCAAATGGCATGACTATCAGAGAGAGGTTTGTTGAACATAAAGAGATTAATATTAAGATCGCTGTCGATATGGCACGATTTTTGAACAATATGACCTTTTAGATAGATCACCTCAATTCTGTAATTTGTATCTATTAATGTATCAATATCTAATAATAATCTATTAAGGGGGTTCCAGAGTTACATCATAGGAATGAGAATTCGTTGTAATTCATACCAAAGATTAGTGAAACCATATTACATACAACCAGCAATTTAAATATTTGCCCCTCACCGAATGATATTATTATATAGATATTCTTGATTAAAGTTCCACTTTTACAACACTAGGAAAACGCTCTGAGTAACGCGTTGATGAGCGAGCACGGATACGCGGAACACCTCGAACCGAAATTATGTCTATCGAAAATATCATTAAAAGCCAATAAATCTTGAATTTCGTCAGACTTGAATAAAAATCTCTAAATATTCCTAAAATGTTAGTATCAACCCTTATGATTGAACTGTTCCTCGTTAATATTCAAAAATCACAGGATCTCTTTAAAAAAATATACCTGGGACCACTCAAATCATATGATATTAGTGTGTACACAATATCAGATCAATCTGTTGAACGGTCATTATTAGTTTCATTTCGTTTGAAACTTTCTGCTCTAACTACCTTGCCTTGAACTGAAGATTCGAAGTCGCCGTGAATTTGACAGCCAACACGCAAAATGTCACTAAAATTACAAAACCTTTTGAAAATAACTACAGATTTGACTGAAAATTGGCAAAAATACCTTAAATGTTGGTACCAATGACCATGCAAAGATTTTAGTTGATCGGTCAATCGGTTCTAGTTTAAATTTCAAAAATCACAGGAAAAATGGTTTCAAATTTGAACCAATGGGTGGATTTGGCTGAAATTTATTATGATTGGGTACAATGTTGGTTGCAATGTCTTTGCTAAATTTCAAATTGATCAAACCAACCAATCGAAAGATAATTTTTTTAAAATTTGAACCAATCAGGGGATTTCAAAAAAATTAGGGTCTGCAACAATCAGAAATGTTACGTACTTGTGTGCAAAATTTCAGCTCGATCGAAGAAAAACTCTGACCTGTATATCGTCAGTAACAGAAAAAAAAACAAAAAAAAAACAGAGGTCCGTGCCAAAAGAGCCAAAAGGAGACGCTCGCTTCGCTCGCTCAATAAGATAACACATGGAGACATGAAATCATCCCGGAATATTGACCTTAAATTCCTCCTAAAACCGCAAGAGGAATGACAAAATATTGAAAATATTCTCAAATTAATGATAATAATGTTTAGAATAAGACTTTTGTCTGAAAGGCTATAATATAGGCGAATAAGAAAGAAAAATTTAACATAAATCTGACAACGTTGCACTACAAATATACAAATTTGAACTATTTTGGCATAGTTTAATTGGAACTTCAATTAAATAATAGGAGCATACAGTAAGAAAGTAGTTTAGTACACACAGTACATACCTACAGTAAGATAGTAAGATAGTAGTAAGTAGTTTAATGCTGTTGTTTGAGCCATTGTTTCATCAGAAATTTGTAGGTATGAATTACAGCGAATTCTAAGCACCATGGCTGGAGCCCTTAGCCCACTTTAATGACTGGATGTATTTTTGACAAGGTTTTGCGTATGGAAGTTCCATTCTTCCTGAGGTCTTATAGGCTGTTCAATTTACGCTTACAACGCCGTTAGGGTGTAAATAAGCAGCACCATCCAGACCTTCCATCTGAATTCACACTTTGCCAACCTAAACTCTCAAAAAAAATCCGCTAACTTGAATGTGCCACCTAGTTCTAGCTGATTTTCATTTTGTTGTGTTGGGGCTAGCGTAGTACATCATTTTCGTTGCCATCTTCACCACCAAAATCATTGTACAGAAGATTTGAACAAACTATAGTGCTGTTATTACAAACTCCGTAACTACAATAAAATGTGTTTGGTGCACCGCTTTTCTTGGGTCTTCCACGCACTGGTATTATTTTTAAAACTCATAAAAGGTATCTGAATTAAAGAAAACTGCAGAAAAAACTAATGTTATGCTACACAAAAAGCTAATTGAAAATAACTACACTCTCGTTTTCTTTCTTTTGCTTTTAATTATAACAGAAACTGATTTCTCAAGTACACTGACAGCATTAGCACAGGTTGAAGTCAGAAAGTAAACAATCAAAATGGCCGCCGAGCTAGCTTCTGCATACTAGTTTCTTCGCATCATCTTGCTCACGCTGGCAGGTAGACTTGCCACTCCAGTACGCCAGTACTATTTATAACTCCATGATATATGTATCTATTAATTACTTACTTGTATCGTAAACAGCTTTTAAAACGCTTATTCTAAGCATTTATACTGAAGGACGCACAGAGAACGTTTTAGCGGCAATCTCGACGGAGGAAACCACAAGTTGCGGGAAAAGCGCCTGGCCTTAGCGTGTCGAAAGTTGGAACTAAACGAGTTAGCGCGTTATTTCAAATTCGAACGGTCAGATTGTTTAATCTGATATTAAACAATCTGACAAACATTTTAACCAGTATGTAACAATATGAATGTCAGATATATTAAATTATTAAACAATAAGAATGCAGTAATAGTACTTTTTAGGAATATTAAGCATATTTCGAATTTTGAATTGAGACGGAATATCCGACTCGTGTATGACGAGACGGATCATCCATCTCGGAAGTGAGACACAAAGACGCAAATCCCTGAAAATGGGCTCTTTTGCAGGTTTATGTGTCTCAGTGACTCAATTTGAGTCAGACTTGCCGTCTCAGATCGTTCGAAGTGACTTACATTGAGATGGACGGGTTTGCAGTGTAGTAGTTGGCAGTTGGTTAGTGTCAGTCTCTCGACGGCGCTGGTTGTGGAGGCCCGTGGGGACTCTGATCATGCTCCAGAACATGTGGACCTCCAGAACATGAAGTACCTGGAGATTGTGATCAATGTCCTCCATGTTATTCCTTCTCTTCCCCCAGAAGAGAGTGATGGAAGAGTTACGGGACATATTCGGGAACTCTGACCGTGCTCCAGAACATGCGGAGCTGGTGATCAAAGTCCTCCATGTTTATCCCTTCTTTTCCCTCAGGAGAGAGTGATGGAAGAGTTACGGGACATATTCGGGGACTCTGATCGTGCTCCAGAGCATGTGGACCTCCAGAACATGAAGTACCTGGAGATGGTGATCAAAGAGGCCTTGAGGTTGTATCCTAGTGTTCCAGGATTCTCCAGGATAATAGAAACAGATTGCAAATTAAGTGAGTATTCACCAATAATAATGAATGATAGTTATGCGGTATGCCATATTTAAACATATCTGTATCATACGTTGAAGTTCCTTGGTCGAGAGACTGCTAACAGGTGGATGGAGGTCGGCCAAAGTAGGCATTCACCACATTGGCTAATCTTACTCATACTACATTATGTTGAAGCGACATTGTGCAAAGAACGTCATGCTTTTTGAACGCGTTCAAAATATTTTTCAAAAGTTTGGCTAAACGTTATGTGCCGTTATCCGTACACTTAGCCAAGGTAAAAACATTATTCGAAAGAAAAGGATTGGACAGGTTTATGACACCAATCCTGGTTATTATCAATGAAATCAGCGAGTTAGCACAGACTTCATCCTATGATGCCATGCAATCTTGATCAGAAAATCTGTTTCTTTAAAATACCGTGTTTACTTTGACCACCGACAATGTAATAGCTTTTAAGAGTTCACATTTTATAAAAATTGGTTAACCGATTTTAAAGAGCAATTAATTTACTTAAACCTTGAACTTTGATTGAATTTACTTTGATTCATATAGTCTATCTTCAATTATCGAGATGGCTCCAATCTGAGAAAAGTTGCTTCAAAGAATTATCTTTCCTCATAAGCGAACGTAACAAATCCACGTGCAATGTGAAGTACAATCTGTATCTGAGAAAGACTTGTATACGATGAACTGTGTGATTGCAGAGAACTACGTGATCCCGGCTGGAGTGATGACACCAATCCTCCCCTTCATCCTGCACAGGAACCCGGAAGTGTTCCCGGATCCAGAGACCTTCAATCCGGACAACTTCCTGCCGGAGCGCGTTCAAGGACGACATCCCTATGCCTACTTGCCCTTCAGCGCCGGCCCTCGCAACTGCATAGGTGAGGAGTCTTAGGGTTGGTCAATGTGTAGCCCTGTACTTAGGGTCTCCTGACATTATGATCACTGGTGTAGTGGAAATTAAAAAAAAAACGACAAATAGGGTTAGAGGGAGACGCGCTCCAAGAATATTTACCTCAAGGTTATTCGTTTTGGTAAATTTTTATTAAACAGCTGATACAATTTTTGTCCGTAGTTAAACTCTGGAGAACTCTCAATTCACTTCTTCTCCAGAAATGTATTGTTTTTATTTCAATGTAATTTATTCATGCTTCAAATATAATTCAAATGTCTAAGTTGTTAAGTAAGTCAATAGAATATATGATTTTTGTATCAAGTAAACACTTTATGACACCTTTAGGTATGTACTATTTTGTTTAAAAAACAGGCATGATTTATATAAGGTAAGATGTGTGCAGTCGCAGGACAGCGAACCTCAATAATTATGTATAAGTGTCTATACGAAGTAATCACTCGACTACACAATGCAATGATGCTTTTTCTACTCGTGGTTTCAGGTCAGCGGTTTGCACTGCTGGAGGAGAAGGCTGTGATATCAACTGTCCTACGCAACTACCACGTTACGTCACTAGACAAGATGGCGGACGTGAAGCTGCTGCTGGAGCTGATCTTGAGACCCAGCTCGGAGCTCAGAGTGAAGCTCGCACCAAGACACAAGTCCTGGGAGTGACGTCATATACACCTAGACGTAGTGACGTCATACACAGACACAAGTCCTGGGAGTGACGTCATTCCGGGTAGTGACGTCATACACACCTAGACACTAGGCTCTCCAAGTCCTGGTAGTGACGTTACTTAGCATGATGGACGACTTCCATTGAGCTCAACCCCTTTTATTCATGACGTATGTTTACATTTAATTTGTTTTAATCGAAATTCGCACCGCCAAGTCAAAAGGAAGGACTGATCTGTGGGATGGAAAGACAAAGGAAGAACAATGATATTTTAAGAAACTAAATCTAAAATGTGGACATGTTGAACTGATGTTTACAAATAGATGCTACAAAGGCCACTAAAATTAATCTAGGCTTGAATAAAGCAGTTAAGAAACTATGGTTTATCGCAAACAATGCAATTTTTTTGAGATAAAATACTTGTCGTTGAAGCAAACAAATTTGATTGGTTTAAAAATCATTTAACATTACGATTCTTATACAATTTCAAATGACTGTTAATGTTCGTAACCGGTTAATCGTAATAATTTCAGAAATGTTCACGCGGACCAAGAAACGGTATTTAAACAAAACGGATTGGCTGCTGACAAGGTTCCTTGACAATCAATCCTTGTGTTAATCAATTAAATCAGAGCTTGCCCACTAGCGTGATGCGTTTGAACAGACTTCGTCGGGTGATGCAATAAAACCTCTATCAGACAATCCTTTTCTTTCGAATACCGTGTGTTATTTGTTTGAGTGTATAAAAGTACCTACACTTGTTGCGCTTTGTACCTAATCTCTTCAATAGGTATTACATTGTGTTGGGAACTTCACAAATCATCTTCTGAGAATAAGCTGATTTACTCGACGGGCTACACAGTAATCAGTAATCATTCGAGTGTAGCCTGAACCGGCATTGTTTCGTGCTCAATGATTATAGAAGATAATCACTAAGTTCCTATAGCCCTAGTTGGACACATTGTACATTTTATTGAGAATAATACTCTGTAAGGCTACTCTATTCATAGACATTTATACTCACTGCAGTGAGTATAAATGTCTATGCTCTATTCATTAACGTTGGCTAAAGTAGTTAAAAATAAATATTTGCTTGTTATAACAATACATAAAAGGTGAATATTGAAAATATGAATGTGTATATTAATATTAATATAAAAATGCAAATGTACGTATGATGTAAATTTAAATATAAAGAAATACAAATCCAATCAAGAATATTTAAGGCTGAATGTTTCTATGAGTCAGTTTTGAGTCTATGAACATCTCTTTGGAGCGCAGAATTCCCATTAAGGCTATTATAGTGAGGTCACGGGGTTCCCACAGCCAATCAGCGATCAGCGATTTCTATCATTGTTTATATTTTCCAAAATAGGGGGTGAAGGGGTTATTTCCTCATTCCATATGTGATTATATGACTCACGTGACCATTTCCCCCCCTCCACTCCTTCTTTAAAAGCACTTGAACGGCTGTTTAAAGGGGATTCTAGGAGGTATGAGATTTTAATTTCAGGGCAAATATTGTAAGAAGATGTCAGCTGAGATCGATATTTAGCGAAATAAACTCATTGTGGAAAGTCAAAAAAATATCCGGGACGATCCAAACTGGTCAAAGACGATTCACAGAAAAAATCGGAACTAAATAACCGTTGAACATAGCGAGCTGAAACTTGGCATGAATAATCATAAAGCATATACCTATGAAACGTCGACGCCTTTTTTCGGTATTTTAATTGCATTTTTTTTTAAAATAAAGTCGGCGTGTACCGGAAATTTCGCCTGTTTATTGGTGCCTGTGGACAGGTATGATATCAAGTTATTAACAAAAAGAACGTCGACGTTCTGTTCGCATTTTCATAACGAAGACAACGAGCCCACTTGCAAGTCTGTAGAGTGAAAATTGAGGTCTGTGCGATTTTTCTAATGAGCCGCATTTATTCAGCTTGGATCATGTTTTGAATGAAAACTGGTGATGTCCAAGCGACCTTGTTTGTGCTATGAACAAATTCAAGTTGGATTGGAGTAGTTACCTTGTGCTCGCTCATCTACGCGTTACACAGAGCTTCTTCCTAGTACTTTATAATTTGTATAATATTTATAGTATAGTTTCCATTTAGAAATGTACATTCTCAGGTGAAAAATCTTGGCAAGATCCAAGCCAAGATTCCGAGCCGAGATTTTTTCTTGGCCTTTAAAAGTGTCAATAAGTGCATAAGTTCTCTACTGGTTGGGCTAAAAATGTATAAAATAATTGAAAATGATAATCTTAATGGCCATGCAAAATTTTCACTTGATCTGACCATTTTGATTTTCGACCAATCAGAAGATAAGTTGTGAAATTTTAATTTTTGAACCAATCATTGGGCAGTGCTTGAAAATTTCGAGAGGAAATATCCTCTCAAACTTTCCTAACAAAATTATGGAAACTTCCAAAACAATCAAATGTAAGAAATAACATATGATATTTGAACATCCTCAATTGTTTAATTAATCAGGTATGGAATTACTCCTAATTTTGTTTCAGAATCACAGTTGTCTTTGCTCACAGTGAATATCAAAAATGTGTGCATGTGTTAACCGTCGATATTATTCAAATTTTCAAATTTTGCACTATTAATGGAAACTGCAAGTAGTTAAAACTTTCTCAAGGTTATTCTACAGGACCGAGAGCAGAAATGTAAAATAATAGACCGATTTAAAAATTATCTAGGTGGTTCTGGTTTTTAGATAAATTCACATGCAGTTTGGTTTTCCATCTATTGGTGTTTTACAACAATGGATAAAAACACCAATAGATATAATATGGAAAACCAAACTGCATGTGAATTTATCTAAAAACCAGAGCCACCTAGATAATTTTTAAATCGGTCTATTGTAAGTTTGGTTGACCAAATTGCCAAATTTAATGAAAATTAAATAATCTTATTAATGCATCAATCAATTAAATTCGCGACGACGCATCAAATAGGTACATTTACAGTGAACGGTCATGAGATGCCAAAAATACAGATCATATCACCCTTTAAATGCCATTTCTTCATGGCCAATAAAGATAAGAACATAATATTTTAAGTTATATGTTATACTGAGTAACGTCGGGGTGGGGGAGTGACGTCAGAATTATTGGGGTAGGGGGATGTTGTCTGGCTATTCGGTGGTGTATGGTGTGATTGGTGGGCGGAGCCAATTACCGTCAATTAGACTGTCTGGACTACACATCGACTTGGCATCATGGCGTGCCCTGAGGCATATGGTGGGCTTTGTGGCGGTGGGCCTTCTGCTGGTCCACCGTTTCTTCGTGCGTCCGAGTTATAGATCCGTTTGAAAAATAATTAGCATGATAAAATAGCTTGTTCTATGGCCTACAACTTTGCCGCTTGAAATTTGTGCGTACGCGAACTTCATCGCAATGTTTTTGTGTTTTACGAAACAACTTCGCGCGCTAAGACGAGATTTCCACCTCCCCCCCCCCCCCCCCCCCCCCGCCTCAATCGCTAATGACCATAAGAAACTAATGGGAGCTCTCAAGTACATGAATCGCTCAGTGTGTCTCGTTACTCGGTCATATTGCTTAATCACAAACACTATTCTTTACTACCCCTACATTTATAAATTATTTTTCCAAATCATCAAATCTATTTATTGTATCACAAGTAGATGACGCTATCTTTTATTCAAATTATCTCGTCAACTGTTTTGAATCTGTTCATGTAATTGCTTTTTATTGAAAGTTTGTTTGTTATATTGTCCTGATGAAGATTCCAATATTAGCATTGAAACTGTTGGCATACCCATGGCATATACTTGTGAGAAAAACTTATTTTATATTCTAATTAATTGAATGAAAATTCTGAATTTGGCGTCTACATCGCATAAATAAAATTTTCAATGGGATCAGGGGAACAGTGAACAGATGGAAAATATTCCTTTTCGGAGAGTATAGACCTCCGAGTAGTGATGGTTTGTGGATGGACACGTTAGAGCACAACTTAACTAATATTTACAGTAAACATAAAAATTCAAAAATAATATTGACGGGAGACTTCAATTTTCCAGATATCAAGTTGAAAAAAGGAATTGGATTATGTAACAAACCTGGCAGTCAAGAGAGGAGATTTATTCAAATATTAAATGATTATGGGCTAGAACAACTTGTGACATTCCCGACAAGAATTTCAGGAAACTCAAACAATATATTAGACTTATTATTTACAAACGACAGATCAGTATGTAACAATGTGGATGTCCAATCAGGTATCAGTGACCATGAGCTATTAGTAGCAGAAATTGACCTGGAGGGCAAGAGAAAGAAAACTTACAGCCATAGAAAGTACTGCTACAGCAAAGCGAATTTTCAACAATTTAACTTAGATTTAGATAACGGTTTCCAGGCATTCCTTAAGAATTTTCATGAAGATGATATCGATAAAAACTGGCTTGCTTTCAGCGAAATTTTCCTGAAACTAACCGAGCGCCATATTCCTACTCGAGAGGTCAAAGTCCAGGAAGAAAATCCTTGGACGAATACAATAGTAATCAGAGCAGTTAGAAAAAAGAAAGATTATTTAAAAAATATAAAAGAAACGGGGATGTCAAGGCAAGAATGGAGTACAAGGAGCAGTGTAAAAAAGTTAAGACGGTTATAAAAGATGCTAAATATAATTTTTTCAACATTTAATTACATAATCAAGTCACTGAAAACCCTAAGCAATTTTGGAAATTCATAAACAGAAACTTAAAAAAGAATGGAAGGATTGAAAGAATTCGTGATGGAAATATAGTAATAGACAATGAAGACATAATTGCGGAAATATTGAATACAAAGTTTCATTCAGTGTTTACTAAAGATACAAACGACAGCTGCATTAAACAAAACAACATTAAAACCACTTCTGATGTAAACATGGTAGACATAGAATTAAGATATGAAGGAATTGTTAAATTAATTAAAAGCTTAGATGCTCACAAATCATGTGGTCCTGACCAAGGAGGTTATGTCCTGACGAAATACATAGCTCTGTATTAAAAAATACTGCAGGTCAGAGTGCAAGATATCTACACCATATATTCAGACAATCACTTCGCTTAGGTAAGCTGCCAGGGCAATGGAAAAAAGCCTACATATCTCCCATTCTTAAGGAAGGAGATATGTTAGAGAGCCAATTAATTACAGACCAATATCGTTAACAAGTGTATAGTATGTAAGATGTTTGAACACATCCTTGTAAGTAATTTGATGAAATTCCTAGAATGTAACAGATTATTATATGCAAATCAGCATGGATTTCGGAAAGGTTTATCATGTGATACTCAGTTAGTGGAGCTGGTACATGAGCTTCAAAATTCAAAAGATAAAAATATTCAAACTGATCTCATATTTCTGGATATTAAAAAAGCCTTTGATAAAGTCGTTCACTGGAAGCTCATTCAAAAACTGTATTGGTATAATATAAACGAGAAGGTAATTGAGTGGACAAAGGATTTCCTGACCGGAAGGTGCCAAGCAGTTAAACTAAATTCTTGTATATCATCTGAAATGGATGTGCTATCAGGTGTTCCCCAGGGAAGTGTCATTGGCCCAATTCTTTTCCTTCTCTACATAAATGATCTGCCTGATGTTATAAAATCAAATAATAGACTTTATGCGGACGATTGTGTTTTGTATAGACAAATTGTTACCGATAAGGACAAGGAACTTTTACAGGAAGATATAAATTCAGTAAAAAATTGGTGTGAAGAATGGAGCATGAAGCTAAATGAGAACAAATGTAAGGCCATGTCAATAACCAGGTCAAAAGTAAATACCAATATTCAAAACTATATACTTAATGGTAAAGCTCTAGAATACGTGGATTCATATAAATATCTAGGTCTAATACTTGACTCTAAGCTAAATTGGAAGGATCATTATAAATATATTAGTAGTAAGGCAAGCAGAACTTTAAATTTTTTAAAACGCAACTTATATGAGGCATCTGAAAATACGAAGAAAAATGTATACTTCTCAATTGTGAGACCTTTACTTGAGTACGCATGTGCAGTGTGGGATCCGTATGCAGTTGGTACGTGCTCCGATCTTGAAATGATTCAAAGACGAGCGATTCGATTTATTATAAATAGATATTATACTAGAGACCTAAGTATAACGGATGAAATGAAAAGATTAGGCTTAACACCGCTGGAAAAGAGATGAACCAAATGTAGACTCATGTTGTTATTTAAGATGTACTTTGACTTTGTAAATATTAACAAGCATTTATATTTTAGGGAGCCTGCATATTTCTCAAGAGTCGATCATAATTTAAAAATTGAACCATTTTTTGCGGCAACTAACTTTTTCAGCAATCATTCTTTCCAAAAACTATTAATGACTGGAATAGGTTGCCACTATCCAGTGATGTCAGTGATGTAAATAGTTTTGAAACATTAGTAGATTTATTTATATTTAGTGAAACAGGGGTAAATATCTGAGCGAATAGGTTGAAATTTAAATTAGTTATTATTTATAATTAATTATGTTATTTATAGGTTGTAATTGATAATTGATTATGTAATTGTTGGTACTATTGTAAAATATAGACTCACATTTCTGTTATATTCATGTAAATGAATCTAGAAATAAAATATTTAAAAAAAAAAAACTTTTATGTGCTTCGTGGTGTACCAGTGTATATTTTATGTATATTTCCAAATAAAAAACTTGAAAAAAATCGTTACAATGCACCAAAACGAATGACATTGATAACAAATTTATTGGGGTTACGCCCCCAAACCACCCTATTCTCCTTCGCGTGTCATTTATTTTGCGTACTCACATACATTTTTTTAGGACTACTCCACTGTACCTTACCCAGGCCTCTTTAAGGCCTGCTTATGGAGTGGCGATGTGCTGGGAGAGCCAAGCAGTATACTTCTTCACGGGGGTGAACGATGTAAGTATATTAACATGGCATAAAAAATCACTAGTAAAAGTAAAATCCATATCAACTGAAGCGACACCAAACAGGAAGAACCTATCGCCCCTATTGGTCGGTAGTTCAGCCATGAATTCGGCTCCATAGACGCTGTTGCAGGACGTGTCGTTGGTCGTCGTCCGTGAGCAGAGAGCGTCGTCAGCCAGGAAGCGGAGTTGACTCTGCTGTGCCGATGACTCGAATTGGTTGTGTAACACGACGTCGGTGGGCTGGGAGGTGAACATCTGCAGATATGCCTTGGGACCACGTCGAAACCCAGACGTCTGGAATACATCGGTCAGATTATTAATATGAAATACAGTTTTGTCGACGAAGAGGCGGGGTTGAAGTTCAATGTTGAGAAAACAAAGTACCTGGTTGTTGGTGACGGAGATAGCCAAGATCTAGATGGGAAGATAATTGGAAGGTGTGGACAGTACAGGTATTTGGGAACGGTGATTGACAGGGAAGGCAGCTGTAAGAAAGAGAAAAACAGCAGGATTGAATTCACTACTTTGGTCAGAAGGGATACGGAAAAAGACAAAAAAAATGTTGTATGAGACAATTATTCAGAGTATTTTATTGAATGGGGCAGAGACTTGGGAAGTTACTCAGAGGGATAGACAGAGACTTGAGGCTGTAGAAATTGATTACCTGAGAAGGAGCTGTCGGGTCTCCAGGATCGAGCACATCAGGAATGGAAGAGATAAGAAGAAGAATGAAGTTTGAAACAAAAGTAACGGACACCTTGAACGAAAGAAGACTTGTTTGGTATGGCCATGTACAAAGGATGGGAGAGGAGAGATGGCCGAAAAAGGTTAACCAGTGGACGCCCCCAGGTAGAAGAAGGAGAGGACGACCTAGAGAGGAGTGGAAGCGGCAGGTCAGGTCGGACATGGAGGCAAGAGGGTTGGAAGATGATGATTGTGTGGATAGGAGGAGGTGGCATCTGGAACGTGGGAAACGGCTATAGTTGCTGTAGAAAACACACTTAATAGAAAATAAATACAATTTATTTAAATACGAAAAATCAATCCATAACCAAACAGCAGTCGATGCAAAATCGCCGAGGCAACATTGAGAGCGGTCAGCAGTTAGATGAGTGGCCATTCAAATCCGACTTGCTAGTTGCTGCCGTTGGGCCAGAGAGACTGGGATGTTTGTGGGTCAGTGTGACGACCTCCCTCCACCTGTTTTCAGTCTCTCGACGGCGCGGGTTGTGGAGGCCCGTGCTGTGAATGTCACACGGTCCTTCGGATGGGACTCCCCTTGGTATCTTTCGTCAGGAGTTTGCTACACGCCGGTATCGGGTTCCTCTCCTCTCTTCTCTATTACATTCTCACTAGTGGAGCCTCGGCTCTGTTGAGAATATAGACTCAATCATCATAGACTTAATCATCAATCATTAGCTGTAACAATAAAGGTTATTGAGCGAGCGTAGCGAACGTCACCACGGTACTCTTAAGGCACTTTCTTATTGAGTTATTTTGTTTGTGTTATTTTGTAGACATCATTTCACAGACCCTGTATCACAGACCCTGATATCATGAACAGTCTTGTCTAGTATGTGAACGAGATCATGTGATTTTTTCACATTTTTCTCTTCAATATGATTTAAACAGCATAAATCAGGGAAACTAACCTGATCAGTCGATAGATAATTGCTGTGAGATTACTCCCATGTACAAAAACACAACAAAATCCAGATATATACAAACTTTTAAATACATTTGCCGGAGCTGTATGTACAGCGAACTTCCATATCCACTGCCTAGTGGAATCCTAGTGGGCTACTACTATGATTACTGCTTATTATTATGAAAACCGCCCTAATATACGATTTTCACGACCCTCTAGCTCGCAAGCGGCGTAACCTATTGTTCCCAAATTTGGTTTATGTGGCGGGGTGGGCTATAGCTCGAAATTAAGATATTTCGAAACAATGTGAGATTTCCCAATTTTAAGATCCAGTAGGCCGAAAATGCCACTTTGATGCTTACAGTAAAAGTGGGTTGCTCCAGCCTTTTTAAATGAGAGTGTGCGCGCGCCGTACGACTTGGCTGGCGTGGAGCGACCGCTCCACTAGATTTATCAATTATTATAAATTTTTCAAACAATGAATAATTTACATCTAACCAACTTTTTTAACACTTCTATATGCTATACACTTAAATGGATACCCGGTTAATTTCAAGTAACTCCAAAGAAAATTCACTGAAAATTTCATACAGTTTGAGTAAACAGTTGACTAGATTGGTTTTCATGGTTGAAAACATGGATAAAGTATAGTTTCTTAGTAAATTGGGTTTAAAGTTGACAGTGCATGAAGACACTACAGCTCCATCTCACTTATTTCTTGCCACCTCGGCTTTCATGTGAGAAAAATTCATTATTGTTTTACTGAATAATAAATGTAAATACTTTAAAAATACCTATTTGAAAACCCCAATTATTGATCGAAAAAAAATCGGTCTATTTTCAGTATACTTCCCCTTAAAGTGTGCAATGTATCTACCTGTGATATTGTCACCTGGAACCCACTGCGCAGTCGCAGAAGCCAGCAACACGCAGAGCATCAGCTGTGATGTGAACCATTGTGAACATCTTGACTCCAACGCCGCTACTGAAGTTGCTGTGTTGGATCGCGTAATTTCAGGCCAAAGCGCTGACATTCTTATCAGCCTCGGCAGATATTAGGGACTCGGATTTCGGTGACCTTGAACACAATTAGTAACAAGAACTACTTACGTAATAGGCACAAGTTAGAAGAATGTCATGTTTTTATGAGATAATTAACTATATATTCCCCCCTGCACTTCCCCCATTCCTTTCCTGAGATTGAAGGGAAATAGAAATACTAAAATACCTATAATTATTTATATTGTCTGGGGCTTAACGTCGCACTGTTCTGCAGCGAGGCTAATCGCGACGGATGAATGATTATGATGATGATTGGGAGATGATGGTGAAGAGTAGGTAAGGATGGAAGGTGGGAAGGAGGCGGTCGTGGCCTATTAGTAGGGTACCTTCCCAGCATTTGCCTGTCGACTGAGGGAATACCACAAAAACCCCCAGTCAGGAAGGACGGCCGCTGGAATCGAACCCGGACCTCCGGAATACAAGTTCAGAGCGTTACCACTCAGCCAACCTGTTCCGTCCTATTAGTTACAGTTTTTCTTTCAATTTACCATTGCGACCATTATAATATGGTGTAAGGCTAAGATATAGCCGATACTGGTGTACCTTTGATGTGTTCCCTGGGAGTAATGTAGGTCACTCGTTTTAAACCAAAGTATTGAATAATTCATTCGACGAGACGAGTGAATCGAGACAACACGCCACAAGTTTCGATTTCCGAAGAACGATTTCGAAATAATATTTTCTCTGCGACGCATTACTCTGAACTCTTGGCTCTCGGCTAGATTCACAAGTGTTGAAGCCATACGTCGTATCCCACAACTTTATTCCGCTGCATCATCATAATTACAAATAGGTAACTAATATATAGTGCTTCTACCATGATAATTTTACTAATTTATTTTTGTTTCCGAGATATATCACTTCAAAGTTACAGTTTTTCTTTCAATTTACCATTGCGACCATACAGGAAAAGGCATGATGATTTTTCAAAAGTGTATTATGCAGCTTTCCCACACATATATTATTTCTTTAAAAACTACAGTTCCAATATTTTATTCTAAGAGTTTTAAATGTACTACATACGTTTCTGGGGCTGGATTCACGAAAGGTATTATCTGCATATACGTATTATATTAAATTTGATTTAATACCAAAAACACCATGTTAAATGAAAGATAATACCAATAGTGAGAGATGTTAGCACAAAAATAGTGCAAAATGTGATACTAATTTTTCCTTTGTCAGTCTTATAGGAAATTCTCCGATCTTTCATAATTTCGATATCCTAAAAAAATCGGACGGCCATTTTAGGCTCCAGGGCTGTCCAAGGTGCAAAAAATGTGTATTTCAGTGAAATATACAAACTTTTGTCAATTTATTGTTCTTGTATAATAAACGATGTATCAGGAAGGTACGATAAAATAATAATGCAAAATGTGATACTAATTTTTCCTTTGGCAGTCTTACAGGAAATTCTCCGATCTTTCATAATTTCGATATCCTCAAAAAATCGGACGTCCATTTTGGGATCCAGGGCTGTCCAAAGTGCAAAACATGTGTATTTCAGTGAAATACGAAAACTTTTGTCAATGTATTGTTCTTGTATAATAAACGATGTGTCAAGAAGGTACGATAAAAAAATACTAGGAAAACGCTCTGTGTAACGCGTTGATGAGCAAACACGGATACGCGCAACACCTCGAACCGGAATTCTGTCTATCAAAAATGTCATTAAAAGCCAATAATTCTAGAATTTCGTCACAGGCTTGTATACAAATCTCCACAAATTCCTAAAATATTGGTCCAAACAACCATGCAAAGTTTTAAGTTGATCGATTGAACCTTTATGATTGAACGGTTTCTTATTAATTTTCAAAAATAACAGGACCTCCTTAGAAAAATATACCTGGGACCAATCAATCATATAATATTAGTGTGTCTACACAATATCAGATCGACTGTTGAACGGTCATTATCAGTTTCATATGCGTTTGAAAGTTTCTTTCTGCTCTAACTACCTTGGACTGAAGAGTCAAAGTCGCCGTGATCAACATTTTTGAGAAATTTGACAGCCAACACGCAAAATTTCCGTAAAATGTCAATAACTTTTGGATTTAAGCACAGATTAGTTTAAAAATTGTCAAAAATGCAGATAATGTGTACCAACCATCATGCGAAGTTAAATGTTGATAGTTCAATCGGTTCTAGGTTAAATTTCAAAAAACAGAGGAAAGATGGTTTTAAATTTTAACCAATCGGAGGATTTGGCATGAAACTTTGTAAGATTAGGGAAAATGTTGGTCGTAATGACTTGTCAAAATTTCAAATTGATCGGACCAACCAATCGAAAGATTTTTTTTTAAATTTGAACCAATCAAGGGATTTCAAAAAAATTAGGGTCTGCAAATATCATATTTGGTCTGGACATGTGTGCAAAATTTCAGCTCGATCGGATAAACGGTGCGACCTGTATACGAGCAGACGACAGACAAAAAAACAGAGGTCCATGCCAAATGAAGCCAAATGGAGTCGCTCGCTTCGCTCGCTCAAAAATTTCTAAGTCTAACCAAAGTTGTATTTATTCAAGAAGTTAAGGCGATTCGACCGAAAAAAATCAATATTAATTCTCTTCATATTTCGTAAGAGGGAGCTGGTAACATATGATATCAAGTGACATTAGTCGTTTTTGGACGCCACAAAAAAATCCGGGACGTTTTCAAATGTGTAAAATGCACGTTACAACTGACATTCAATTCAATTCAATTATCTTTATTTGCATGATAAACAAAATGGCGAACATTCAACAGGAAATACACTATTGTGTCTGTTGATCTTCCATGTAACCAACTAGTACCTAAATCTTAACTAAATCTAAATATTATAAAAAAATAGATAGAAAATTACTAATACATAATAAAAGCATATCATTTAAAGTCGTAGGTGTACTTGTTTCTTCTGCTGTGTGGCTATTTTGATGTTATTATTTATCCTGCAGTAGAAAATTCTTTAGGTTGTGTTTAAACGATGGCAAATTGAGGTCTTGGAATTTTTCTGATATTGTATTGTATGTTGAAGCGGCAGAGTAAGTAAACGATGATTTGAATTTCTGACAGTGATGAGCGTGGATGTTAAGCTGATTCGAATGTCTTATTGTCCGTGTATGGCAGTCCTTCCGTTGGATGAGCTTCTTCTTGAGGTATTCTGGCTGTCCAGTGGTAAGAATTTTGTGCGTTACGCAACTTAAATGCAATAATCTTCGGGATTTCATATCAAGCCAGTTTAGCTTTCTCAGAAATGGGGTAAAACGTTGTCTCAACTGTACATTTAAAGCAAATCTGACACAGGCATTCTGCACTTTTTGTACTTTATTACTATCTTGGTTGGATATACAAGAACCATATTGTAAAGACAAAACCGCTTATCTGAATTAGGTACATGAAACTTGGAGGGAATATTCATCAGTTATTTAGTTATGGGCTGACTAAACCCCTTTTCTAATTTTTTTTTACATTTTTGTAAAAAAATATATATTACGTGCCGGATTTTAGAGTTAAATATTACTGATTTAGTAGGAGCTAGAGTTGCAGTAGGAATGAAGTTATCGAAATTTGGGTATAGTGTGCCCATCCGCCCATTCTTTGTGAACAGAATGAGACCTCGTGGAAGTCTGTAGTGTGAAAGGTGGGGCTTAAATCGTGACAAAAATAAATATGTTTATTTTCAAAAATAAAAAAGTCAAAATTTTAAGGTACAACAATAATGTGTTAAAAAATATACACTGAGTTTTAGAATCACTTACTGAATGAGAAAAATGCCCTCCCGACTCTTTGAGTGCAGTACCTTGGACAATATCGTGATTTATATTTTTAGTCACGTGGTATCGCTCAAATCGCGTTAAAGATGTCGGCGGGTACGCCGACATCTTTAACTTCCCGGTCATCTTTAATGACCGCCATTTTCAGAGAAATTGTGTTTCAACGTTGCAGTTGCTTATGCAGGTTCATTATGGCACGTTATATTAAATATCGATGGATCACGATTAACCCTTTGGGGGGTGGGGGGTGTAGACCTTAAGGTTTCGATATCTGTAAAATAACCCATAGTAGACAGAGACTAATAATTTCTGGATAGGTACACTAATAAAATTGTGCTCTGTTCGAAAAAAATCACAAGATCCAAAATTTATAGTGCCATCATGAAAGAGACGTCCTCTTTCATACGAAACAAACGAACGAATAATTCGTTCTTTTGCGCTCAACAGTTGAAAGTTTTTGATAAATTTGAAATTTTGTCATTCTTTGTTCAATGCAAAGGAATCGAGTCACCGCCTCCTGAACTAGAATTACATGCTAAATTCCCTATCTTGGGACGTTTTATCAACACACAAATAAAGTTTTAGGGAGATCGGTTGGAGATGCAAAAAATATACAAATTAAAAATTTAATTATTGTATTTAGGGCAATATTTTTGGTCGAATAAACTTTTTCTTAGTGCTTATAAATAAAAATAAACTCTTTTTATCCAAGATGGCGGCATAGTTTTGAGTTCTCGTATTTTTTTTGAAGAAAGCATATCTTTTTAGTATCTATGTGCAAGAAACTATTTTTTTCTAGCTAGTATGAGCTATTTGTACAGATATCGAAACCTTTATGTCTCCCCCCCCCCCCCCCCGCCACCCCCCCCAAAGGGTTAATTTCCTGACCCATCGAATTTTAAAAGTCCATAATATGAACCTGCATTAAAGCAACCGCAACCTTCAAACACGAATTCCCTGAAAATGGTAGTCATTTTAGGGCGTACCCACCGACATCTTTATTTACTTGAATAAATACAACTTTGGTTATAGACTTAGAACTTTAATTTTTTTATCGTGCCTTCCTGACACATTGTTTATTATAGAGAACAGTACATTTAAAAAAAATTCATAATTTCTCTGAAATACATTTTTTATACTTTCGACAGCTCTGGAGCCCAAAATGGCCGTCCGATTTTTTGAGGATATCGAAATTTTGAAAGAGCGGAAAATTTCCTATTAGACTGCTTTAGGAAAAATTATAGTATCACATTTTGCACTATTCTGTACATTTTATGTGCTTACTTACAGCCCTCACTATACAAAGATAGTATTTTACGTAGTAGGAGATAATAATTTTTGTGAATCTGATACCCCTGGATGATTGAGCTATGAGGGTTTTACTGCTATATTTCGACGTGTTTCCTAATGATAAAAAGTGCAGTTTTACACAGTGGCGTGCCGAACATCCAAAACATGGTTCACAGGGACCAACCCACCCCTCCCAGGCGTTAGGCTTGAACCTGTCAAGCGAATGTGCAAGAAAATGAGGATGATCCCATGGAGCTAGTGCAAAGGGGGCCAACCCCAAATGCCGCGCAGCGAAATTTTTTAATTTCAGGCCAGAAGTTGTGTACAAAATAAAGGGAAACAGACCTGTACAAATTAAGGTGTAAAATGTCTTGAAAATAATGCTGCGCAGCGAAATTTTTGAATTTTAGTCCTTTAAGAGAGGTAATAATTGTAGTGTTAATAAAATAGCAGGAAATAGACCAGAAAAATTAATATTATTTGGAAAAAGTCATGAAAATATTGCCGCACAGCGAAATTTTTGAATTCCATACCCCTTAGAAGAGGTTACACATTATTTTGTTGAATATTAAATAATTAAAAATCAATGTTCAATATCTTTACAATTATTGAAAGAAATGAAAACCCTTAGTCAAAAATAATTTTTTGCGAGAAATAGATAAATAAGCACATGCATTTTATAATTACGCCCAGCAAATAGCATATTGGTCATCAATTTAGGTGACAACATATTATACGTAATGCAATAACTGTATATATTTATTTTCACATGACTAAACCTCAACAGTTGAAGCTGCATCATCCATCAACTGAACGTTCCTAGATTCCTGTTTTAGGGGATATAAACCTTAGTAATAAGTGCTTGTAGGTAGTACTCTATCTGATACAAACATCTTCATTAACATTAATTGAACGCATTTCAAGTTGGTTCCTTTGTGATCCTCCAAATCACCTTCAGCACCACTACCCCAGTCAGGTACCCACCGACCCACCCCCAAAAATTCCGGCGCATTTGCGCAAACTTTACATAGGTCGGCACGCCACTTTTACATGTAAAATTGTGTTGCCATGGTCAAATTTCAAGAGGAACATAATATTATTGCATAGCATTATCGGTCATTACGAGGTTATAGCGCTAAGGCCCACGCACAATTGACGTATCCCGTAGCCCGTATCCCGTAAGCGCAACTGGGTGAAAAGTTAAAACCATGCACCCGTGCACAATTGACATACCCGCAACCCGCAACCCGCAGCCGCAGCCCGTAGCCCGCCAGAGTTGACCAAGTTTCAACAATTTTACGTAAGCTACGTTAGGCCACACCCACATTCTGACGGGCAGCCAATCAGAATGAGATAACAAAACCTGAAACGGAAAAAGTCAAATATCAAACTTTAAAATCAAAGTAAAACCAAAGGTAAAACTAGGATCTAGTTACAACAGCATAACCAAGCCGCCAAAACCGTGATGTCATTATTTTCCCTAGATTTTTCGTTCTTTTCTTGTGTATTTGTCAGACGAAGAGGAACCCTTGCCTTGCGAACAATGATACCGAGATGTGTGCTTCATATTTTTTACTCTATATGCTTTGGTTTCTTCGGTCCGTAACGTCTTGGTTACGTCAATTAGGCACATATAGTGATACGGGGTACGTGTTGCGGCTACGGGTTCCGGCTATGTTTGCGTCAAACACATTCACAAGGTGATCAAATTGATTAACAAAGTGATTGACAGGACGCGTCGCCGCCAGGAATCTCTCTGCGTGTGATCTTCACTCCTGGCTGACGTCAGCAGCCATGTCGTGGACATCTCCTGTGATTCAGCACGGGGAAGCGAACATCTTCAAACCAATCTCCCAGGTCATGGACTTTGTCGGTAGGTGATTTACTACTTTGCTAAATTTGATTTGTGCTTTACCAGTCTAATTTAAAATTCCTGTACTGCCTCTGGTAACGGCGTAATAACATCCCCAATCAATGTATTCCAGTCACATATCGTTCTTCTCACAAATGAATACTTCCCTACATCTCTCCTTGATTCAACTTGTCTAACTTTTTCCGCGTGGTCCTTCCGCCCCAGATAATTCGGTTTCTTAATCCTATGTGCAATTTCGTCCCAAAAAACATGCCCTGTGTACGCTCTGAAAAAATTGCAGAGTCTCATTTCTCTTCTTCTTTCCTTTAACGACTTCCATCCCAGGCCCTTAATCATTTCCGTGACACTCTCCGGCACTCTCTTTAGTCTTATGTTTATTCCCTCTCTCTTCCTATCTTGAATGATCCACTTACTTCTCCTTAGCTTTCCTGTTACCCTCCTGGCTGCCCACCTTTGTACACTTTCAACTTTCTTTATCTGTCCTATTTTATGTGGGTCCCACACCGCCCCTGCATATTCCGCCACTGGCCTTATTAGTGTCAAGTACGCTTTTTCCTTCACTTCGGTTGTCGCTCCTTCTAAACTTCTCATCACGAAATTCAGATTTCTTGTCGCCTTTGTTGTTACTGCCTCCACTTGATCATTCCAATTTAGTTAAGCGAGCGGAGCGAGCGTCTCCACTTGACTCTTGCGGCACTTTCTCTGTGTGTGTGTGTTTTTTTTGTCGCTTCAACCCAGGTCGCACCGGTCAACGTATCGATCTGAAATTTTGCACACACCTTCATCTCATACTAACTTAGACCTGTATAGTTTTTGAGAAAGATCCGTCCATAAATAAAAAAAAATCGTGTTTTCCCATATAAATAGCATTGTAGGTTCGAGGAGTCCGTTGCGGCCGCTCGATGCACCCCATTCAAAACAAACTCGGAAGCAGTCAGCTGTCTATAGATTATTGTTAGAATACGTTTTACGGTTGAATAGGTATAGTTATAGCAATACCTGCGAGGTTATAGTTTTCATTTTATTTTAACCGATATTTATTGTTTATAAAAGTTTTAACATGCAGTCTTACTTTCAATCCTTTCAAATGCTAAGCAAATTATTTGTAGACCGGCGAAATGTCTGCTTGATTGTAGAAATAGATTGGTTGGTTGGTTGATAAATGAAATTACGTTGATGAAATATTTTATTTATTCAGTCAATACGCTATATTTATAGTTACAATACAATGTGTTGGGTAATAGGAAATTGCTCTATTGTACGGAATGGCAAGTAACTGTTTGAATACTATTTCTTAAATTATGTCATGTTGCCTATTTTGTGAGTTTCAATCTCTGTATTTATCTGTATTGTTTATTTATCTGTTTTGTTTCTGTAATTATTATTTGGAATAAATCCCTTTGATACACACCTAAATACTCCAAAAAATACACATGAGTATGTGTCTGTTACTTACTTGCAATGAGACACAAATGCAGTTATTTTTTATTGAGCGAGCGAAGCGAGCGTCTCCTTTTGACTCTTTTGACACGGACCTCTGTTTTTTTTTTGTTTTTATTTTTTTTTGTTTTTACTTTTGGCTGCTATCTGGAGCAATAGAAGTCGCACCGTTTCACCTATCGATCTGAAATTTTGCACACATGTAGAGACAACCTTTTCTGTTTGCTGACCCAAATTTTTTTTGAAATTCATTGATTGGTTAAAATTTAAATAAACATCTCCTGATAGGCTGAAAAATGAAAATGGTCTTCGACAAATGTGATCAACCTTATATTTTGCATGGTCATTAAGACCAACACTGTCTCTTATTTTACAAATTTTCAGCCAAATCCTCCCATTGGTTAAAAATTAAAAAAATATTTCATGTGCTTTTTGAAATTTAAACCAGAACTGTATGACCGATCAACTTAAAAATTTGCATGGTCATTGGGTTCAACATTATCAGTATTTTTGACAATTTTCAGACTAAACTGTGTTTAAATTCAAAAGTTATTGACAGTTTACGGATATTTTGCGTGTTAGCTGTCATATTTCTCTAATTTCACATTTCACGGCATCTTCGAATCTTCAGTTCAAGGTTGTTAGAGCAGAAACTTTCAAACGTATATGAAACTGATGACCGTTTAAAACGAGATCCTGTGATTTTTGAAAATTAACAAGGAATCGTTCAATCCCAAAGGTTTAATCGATCAACTTAAGTTAAAACATTGCGTGGTTATTGGGACCAATATTTTAGGAATTGGGACATTTTCGATAAACAGAATTTCGGTTCGAGGTGTTGCGCGTATCCGTGCTCGCTTATCAACGCGTTACACAGAGTGTTTTCCTAGTATCTTGTATAACACTTCACTTACTTTTGTTTGTGGTCATAATTTCCAGTCTATTTCCTCCCAACTCATAGTTAGGTTCTTCTCCTTGTTTCCTGTTTGTATATCTGACTATCTGACATTTATTTACATTAAATTTCATTCCATTCTTAGCTGCCCATTTCCACAGAGTATTTAGGTCTTTCTGTAATGAGTCCTCATCTTCTTTACTCTCCGCCTGTCTATAAACAACTGCATCGTCTGCGAACAATCTTATCTTATTATCTAGTTTATTTCCTATATCGTTAATTGAGCGAGCGAAGCGAGCGTCTCCTTTTGACTCTTTTGACACGGACCTCTGTTTTTTTTTTTTTTTTTTTTTTTTTTTTTTTTTTACTTTTGGCTGCTATCTGGAGCAATAGAAGTCGCACCGTTTCACCTATCGATCTGAAATTTTGCACACATGTAGAGACAACCTTTTCTGTTTGCTGACCCAAATTTTTTTTGAAATCCATTGATTGGTTAAAATTTAAATAAACATCTCCTGATAGGCTGAAAAATGAAAATGGTCTTCGACAAATGTGATCAACCTTATATTTTGCATGGTCATTAAGACCAACACTGTCTCTTATTTTACAAATTTTCAGCCAAATCCTCCCATTGGTTAAAAATTAAAAAAATATTTCATGTGCTTTTTGAAATTTAAACCAGAACTGTATGACCGATCAACTTAAAAATTTGCATGGTCATTGGGTTCAACATTATCAGTATTTTTGACAATTTTCAGACTAAACTGTGTTTAAATTCAAAAGTTATTGACAGTTTACGGATATTTTGCGTGTTAGCTGTCATATTTCTCTAATTTCACATTTCACGGCATCTTCGAATCTTCAGTTCAAGGTTGTTAGAGCAGAAACTTTCAAACGTATATGAAACTGATGACCGTTTAAAACGAGATCCTGTGATTTTTGAAAATTAACAAGGAATCGTTCAATCCCAAAGGTTTAATCGATCAACTTAAGTTAAAACATTGCGTGGTTATTGGGACCAATATTTTAGGAATTGGGACATTTTCGATAAAGAATTTCGGTTCGAGGTGTTGCGCGTATCCGTGCTCGCTTATCAACGCGTTACACAGAGTGTTTTCCTAGTATCTTGTATAACACTTCACTTACTTTTGTTTGTGGTCATAATTTCCAGTCTATTTCCTCCCAACTCATAGTTAGGTTCTTCTCCTTGTTTCCTGTTTGTATATCTGACTATCTGACATTTATTTACATTAAATTTCATTCCATTCTTAGCTGCCCATTTCCACAGAGTATTTAGGTCTTTCTGTAATGAGTCCTCATCTTCTTTACTCTCCGCCTGTCTATAAACAACTGCATCGTCTGCGAACAATCTTATCTTATTATCTAGTTTATTTCCTATATCGTTAATTGAGCGAGCGAAGCGAGCGTCTCCTTTTGACTCTTTTGACACGGACCTCTGTTTTTTTTTTTTTTTTTTTTTTTTTTTTTTTTTTTTACTTTTGGCTGCTATCTGGAGCAATAGAAGTCGCACCGTTTCACCTATCGATCTGAAATTTTGCACACATGTAGAGACAACCTTTTCTGTTTGCTGACCCAAATTTTTTTTGAAATCCATTGATTGGTTAAAATTTAAATAAACATCTCCTGATAGGCTGAAAAATGAAAATGGTCTTCGACAAATGTGATCAACCTTATATTTTGCATGGTCATTATGACCAACATTGTCTCTTATTTTACAAATTTTCAGCCAAATCCTCCCATTGGTTAAAAATTAAAAAAATATTTCATGTGCTTTTTGAAATTTAAACCAGAACTGTATGACCGATCAACTTAAAAATTTGCATGGTCATTGGGTTCAACATTATCAGTATTTTTGACAATTTTCAGACTAAACTGTGTTTAAATTCAAAAGTTATTGACAGTTTACGGATATTTTGCGTGTTGGCTGTCATATTTCTCTAATTTCACATTTCACGGCATCTTCGAATCTTCAGTTCAAGGTTGTTAGAGCAGAAACTTTCAAACGTATATGAAACTGATGACCGTTTAAAACGAGATCCTGTGATTTTTGAAAATTAACAAGGAATCGTTCAATCCCAAAGGTTTAATCGATCAACTTAAGTTAAAACATTGCGTGGTTATTGGGACCAATATTTTAGGAATTGGGACATTTTCGATAAACAGAATTTCGGTTCGAGGTGTTGCGCGTATCCGTGCTCGCTCATCAACGCGTTACTCAGAGCGTTTTCCTAGTGTAGATTATGAACAGAAGTGGACCTTATACACTCCCCTGTGGGACTCCTGATGTGACTTGTATCTCATTTGAAAGCTGGTCTCCCACTCTTACTCTCTGCTTCCTGCCCTTAAGGAAATTCCGAACCCATGAGACAACCTTCCTATCTATGACTATTTCGGCTAATTTATTTAGTAGCTTCCCATGTGGGACTTTGTCAAACGCCTTCTCAAAATCCAGAAAGACCGCGTCCACTACACTTCCCTCGTCTATCAGGTCAATTAGGTTCTGCGTTAGTCCAGCCAGTTGTGATTCGCAGGAAACCCCTTCCCTGAAGCCATGCTGTTTTCTCACCAGCCACCCCTTTCTTTCTAATACTTTTCTGATTTATTTCCCTATTAGTCCTTCCATCAATTTACACACAAAGCTAGTGAGGCTAATACTGGTCTACAGTTTTTTTCTCTAAGCCTCTCCCCACTTTTGAATATCGGCACAACAGTTTCTTCCTTCCATTGCTTTGGTAGTTCACCTCTACCTAGTGAAGTTAAGACAATGTGTAGCAGGTACGACTCCATTGACTTGTTTGGTAGCTTTTGTAGTTCGCTTGTAATATCATCTGGTCCTTGCGCCTTCCCCCCTTCATTTTTATTACAGCTTGTCTTACATCCCCTTTTGTTATTCTCATTTCCTCCACTTTATTTCCCTCTCCAATATCTCCAATTATGTCATCCTCCTTTTCTTGAAAAACTTCTGCATCAAACTTATTCAAATCATTTGCTTTCCCATTGTCTGTCCTCACAGTCTACTAACTACTTCTAGTGGAGGAAGGTTTCGGGTGAAAAATTCTGCACTGAAAAGTAGTGCTATCAAAAAATTAACCAAGTCAAAACTTTATTTGAAAATAAAAAAATACTTTGCGCATCGTTTTTTTAGGGCATTATAGGTATACTATGTATATGTATATTTGATGTTTATTTTATAAATTGGCCTATACTTCCAAGCTATTTATATACACGATGCGCGAAGTATTTTTTGATTTTCAAATAAAGTTTTGACTTGGCTCAATTTTTAATATTACTATTTTTCAGAGCAGAATTTTTAGATTTCATAATTTTTTTTAGTTGAAGAGACTTGGCTGTTATTTTTATACGCAGTGTTTTTTTATGGGGATCTAGTGGAGCGGTCACTCCACGCCAGCCAAGTCGTACGGCGCGCGCACACTCTCATATAAAGGCTGGAGCAAACCCACTTTTACTGTAAGCATCAAAGTGGCATTTTCGGCCTACTGGATCTTAAAATTGGGAAATCTCACATTCCCTTACTGAAAAATCCATGGTCACAAAATAGTCGTTTTATAATCACAACGTTTGCAAATTGCAAACAAAATGCAAACATCAACTAGTCGCAAAATAGTCGAAAAATAGTCGTTTTGTTTCATTGAGCGACTATTTTGTGACTAGAAATGATCGTAAACTAATCGTAAAATACAAACATTTACCACTTTTGGTTTACATTTTGTTTGCATACGGGAAAATGAATACCATCAATATAGTCGAAATATGCTATGGATATACAAACTTTATGTAAACATTCTAGTCGGAAACTGATCCAAAAATAAAAACATTATGTTCGCAATATAGTATCAAAATGCAAACATTATGGTCGCTAAATGGTCGCGGAATAGTTACAAAATGCAAACAATATAGTCGTCAAGTGAAAACGAAATGACCGTTACGAACAAATTCAAACGTCCTAACAAATTCAAAACTTTAATTAATTACTACAACTTAATTAACACACATAATCAATTTTAAACCACATATCTGAAGAGAAATGGACAATTGTAATAAGTGTGCGAAGTTAAATTATTTTGCTCCGATGAAGATGTGTAGGGGGACGCTGAATAGCGCCAACAGGAATAACGCCAACACAATGTTAAATAAAAGTGCTGGAATAACGCCAACATTTTGTTGGCGTTGTTCCAGTGGAATAACGCCAACATTTTGTTGGCGTTATTCCACTGGAACAACGCCAACAAAATGTTGGCGTTATTCCAGTGGTAAGAAGTAATTCTGTCGTCCCCGGAATAACGCCAACAAAACGTTGGTGTTATTCCAGTGAAACAACGTCAATTTAATGTTGGCGTTGTTCCAGTGGAATAACGCCAACAAAATGTTGGCGTTATTCCAGTGGTAACATGAAATTCTGTCGTCCCCGGAATAACGCCAACATTTTGTTGGCGCTGTTCCAGTGGAATAACCCCAACATTTTGTTGGCGTTATTCCACTGGAACAACGCCAACAAAATGTTGGCGTTAATCCAGTGGTAAGATGTAATTCTGTCGTCCCCGGAATAACGCCTACAAAACGTTGGCGTTGTTCCAGTGGAATAACGTCAACTTAATGTTGGCGTTCTTTCAGTGGAAGACCACCTACAATGAACGCATACGTTTTGAAGGCTTTATTCCAGTGTCGACGTTGCGATTTTGTCGACACTGGAATAACGCCAACTCACCTCAAACTGGAATAACGCCAACAAAATGTTGGCGTTGTTCTAGTGGAATGACGCCAACAAAGTGTTGGCATTCTTCCAGTGGAATAACGCCAACAAAATGTTGGCGTTATTCCACTGGAACAACGCCAACTTTTTGTAGGCGTTATTCCAGTACTATTGGACACTTTCTTGTTTTGGCAGAACCCTTCCTTGTCCCGTACACTAGCACTGAACTGCGGCAAGTGTATGAACTACGTCGATTTTCTTTGATGTGGTGGGTGCCTACCTCTCGGGAGTAAACAGGTTGTGACCGAATTCTTTCTTACGAAACAGTGGCGTAACTACCGGGAGGCTGGGTCGGCAAAATGCCGGAGGCTCAGACACTAGGGGGTAGGTGGGCACCACGGGCACTTTTAAAATAAAGTAGATTTTTATTAACTTTCCTTAATTTTTCCGAATATTTTTCTTTGCTCAACGTGGTATATACTTACATCGATTCCAAAAGTAGAGTAATAATTTGTATGTTGTGTGAATCATCTGATTGGCATAAAATAAGCCTCCTAATTTCTAACATTAGCCGTAATAGAATAGGTACTAAATATTACACTAGGAAAACGCTCTGTGTAACGCGTTGATAAGCGAGCACGGATACGTGCAAAACCTCGAACCATAATTCCTTAAAAGCCGGCAATAATATACCTAAAACAACTGAAATCTAGAAGCACGATCCACTAAATTATATATAAAATAGCTGAATTTGCTTCTCATTGCAAGTTATTGCAACAGTTATTGCAAGTCATTGCAACATGATACACACTCATGTGTATTTATTTCAGTATTTAGGTACGTAGGTATTATGGAATTATTATAAATAAAAAATACAGAGATTCAAACCACAAAATAGGCCATTATCTAAGTGCTAATATGAGCAAACATAATTTAAGAAACATTATCCAAACAATTACTTGCCGTTCCGTATAAAAGAGCTTATTTCTCCTAGCACATTGCTTACCTAACACAAACCTCACACATTGTATCTGATACAAATGAAATAAATATTTCATAAACATAATTTCAATAGCGAAGTCTCCTGAAATTTTATTCTAGTAAATTTCTATAAATTAACACAAATAATAATGTCAAATACATTTATTACCTGTAAAATCTTAAATTTTCATTCATAAAAATCGAGTTCAAATATCATAGGATTTTTGGCCGGAAAAACGGCCTTTAACAAGAATCAGAACTGTGATGTCATTTCCAAGTCATTAACATTGTGTTGACATGGGGATTCCCTTGTTACCATGGCAATATAGCAAACTGTGATGTCATTGCCAATTTTCCTGTTTTTAAATGAGAGGAGATCTATCAAACTTTGTAAATTAATTACATGAGAACTGTTCGTCCAACAACAAAAATAATACCACATCTGTGTTCAGCAACATCTCAACTTTCATAAAATAAATATTATTCTGAATTCTAATCTTCACGAGACTTCCCTATTATCAACCAACCAATCTATTTCTACAATCAAGCAGACATTTCATCGGTCTACAAATAATTTGCTCAGCCTTTGAAAAGATTGGAAGTAAGACTGCATGTTAAAACTCTCATAAACAATAAATACCTATACCTATTAACTACATCTTCAAAAATAATAAAATAAACCCTAAGTTTAACCTCGCATGTATTGCTTTAACTATTATCTAACCGCAAAGAAATAATTGTTACGTATTCAAACAATAATAGATAGACAGCTGCTTGCTTCCGAGTTGTTTTGAATGGAGCGCATCGGGCGGCCGCAACGGACTCCTCGAACCTACAATGCTATTTATATGGGAAAACGCGATTTTTTTTATTTGTGAACGGATCTTTCTCAAAAACTATACAGGTCTAAGTTAGTATGAGATGAAGGTGTGTGCAAAATTTCAGATCGATACGTTGACCGGTGCGGCCTGGGTTGAACCAGCAAAAAAAAAAAAACACACACACAGAGAAAGTGCCGCAAGAGTCAAGTGGAGACGCTCGCTCCGCTCGCTTAAAAATCGAAACAATTTTAAATAAAATAAAAAATAAAACTTGGCACATTGATTTTGCACCGGACACGAACTTCTATTCTATATTGTATTATTCTTTAGTTCATTTTCTTCTTTAGGCGCATTAATCTCTTTTTTTCTATTATTTCGATTTTTTAACTTTTAATTTGTTTACATTTTATTTTACGGCTAACGTTTTAAATTTGGAGGCTTATTTATGTCAAATTCAGTGACAAAGTTAAGTGTAGTGCTTGTATGCAGTATATACTTCGACTGATTTCATGAATTTGACCTAAGTGCGAACTTTTAGGTGAGACGGTGCTTGGTAGTCTTTTTACAAGTACCTATTGTTTTTGTACAGTATTCAACATATTCAATTATAACAAAAATATATTTATTTGGGGGGGGGGGGGGGAGGGGCACAAGAAGAATATTTTGCCAGGGGCCCATCAATCTCTAGTTGCGCCACTGTTACGAAATGAACATTGGCGTTCACAGGATATATGACAGGGGGTGGTGGTGGAGGGAAATGGTCTAATTATGGGTCGGGATGAGCTCCCCTCCCCCCCCCCCCAACAATTATGTGACACATTGCACTTTTTTTTTAAATGTAGTTTCAATTTGAAGCAATGGGGAAGTCCGTGATGATTAGATTTCAGAATAATTTTTATTTTATGACAGTTGAGATGTTGCTTTTTTGTTGTGGGACGAACAGTTAGACATCGGTCGACCAGAACAGCTCGACAACAATGTTAATTGACAATGACATCAATTTGCTGTATTGCCATGGCAACAAAGGAATCACCATGGCAACACATTGTTGAAGACTTGGAAATTACATCACAGTTCTGATTCTTGTTACAGGCCGTTTTTCCCGCCAAAAATTTCTATGATATTTGAATTAATAACATTATTCTCGAGACTTCCCTATTTGATGTTCTTTGGACATGATTGGTAGGTATATAAATCGAATAATATTATGTACACAATTAATTAAAAAAGGAAAAATCGAAATAATTGAAAACAAAATTAAAATGTAAATATTAGCTCTTTGAATATGAACCAGCCACTAAATTATATTTTATTATTCTTTTATAAATGTGAAGGATAGGATACTGCTTAAGGATGAACCAGCGCCAGGTCATCTACCAACAGTTTTTTCCAAACCATTTTATTTTGTTCCTAATAGTATTATCTACAATATAAGATCAAAAAATTTATACCTTGCCGACCTAACTTTTATGTAAAACGATTTCAAAGTTCGAGATTTTTACATGGCTCTTATGGGGGAACGAATTAATTTCCTACATTATTCTAAATTATTTTTAATCCGCACCAACAATTTCAACAGAAAACTATACTGATATATTCTTCGACTAATACTGAATGCATTGAAAACTTAAAATACTCTTGTCACCGACTTAATTTCTGAGATAATGGCATTTAAATGTTTGAAAATCTTGATATATGGCCATTTAACATGGGACAACTGAACTAGTCAAAACCACTGCTGTATTCTTAACAAAAATATTTTACGAAAACTTTGTTAAAAAAATCCTCATCATCTCATTTCGTAGTATTCTCCACATATTACATTATAAAACTATGTTTTAAAGTTTAAACATGCCTTTCTGAATTAATGTATCTCATGTTATGAATATAGTCATTCAAAGCGATGGTTCATCCTTAAAGCCCGTCTTCCATCATTGCGTTTTTTCATCGCAATGCGAATTCGCAGCCGCACCGTAGCTTCTCAGCCAATCAGCGCTCGAATCGCAGCATCGCATGACGTCACGCGAATCGCTGCGGATCGTCGCTGAAAGTAGAGCCAACTTCAATAATAACGCAGCGAATTTCTATCGCAGCGTTGTGCGCATGCGCGGTTACCGCTGCACCACCTCTGGACAAATAGGGGAGTCGGAAATACATGACGCGACGGCGAAATCATCGCAACCATGGAAGACGGTGACTGAAAAATCGTGCCGCAAAGCTACGTCGCGGCGAAATCATCGCAACCATGGAAGACGGGCTTAACACCTATAAAATTACAAAAGAAAATTTCAACCATCTCGCTAGTAATTTGGTTATAAACGGAACATTTGGCGCTCTTCCGTCTTTGCCTGACTTTCGAGGTAGTCAGGTGGAAGGGTTGAGGTTGAGGACTCAAGCGGATGGTTGGTGTCTGGGGGACAATAGACAGGAGATCCTCGCTGGTTTCGTAGCCAACATTCCTTGACCACACAACTCTTGAGAATACCACGAGCTTCTAAAAGATAAAGAACGTTATTGGCCAAACTACTATAGTAGTTACTACCATAGTACTATACTATACTATAGTATCATATAGTACTATAGTAGTATAGTAGTATAGTATACTGTAGTACTATAGTAGTATAGTATACTGTAGTATACTAACGTCCCGGTTTTTATTATTAAGAAAAATAATATCGACTTTTTTCGGTCGGGTGATACAAGCGCCCGGCCGTTTTAGAAAATTGAGAAACAAAATTGTTTCATAAGTAAGCGTGTGAACGGTACGATACCAAAAAAATTAGAACTAAATTACACGGTTTTACTTGGCTGCCATAAGATAACTTGGGGGATAAAATTCAAATTATCCCAGAAACTAGACACGAGAAGTGTTTCATTTTTCCATGGATTGTGTATGGCATGATTATCAATAAGTACACACAAAATATTATGAAGATCTGAGACTATGACTCGAGTAATCGCGCCACCTACAAAATATGAATTGCCATATTTGGCAAACGGTTATGAATATCGAAAAATTAAGACTTAGGTGACATATTGTATTGAACCTTTATTAGCTCCTACTTTGTACCCGACAAATTCTGACGACATAGTAGAAACAAAGTTATGACAGTAAGCGATGAAATTGTAGATAAAGGTTCAATACATGTCACCTAAGTCTTAATTTTTCGATATTCATAACCGTTTGCCAAATATGGCAATTTATATTTTGCATTTCCTTCTACCACCGCTCCAAACCGCGCGTTGGCGGGAAAAAATAAATGGCCTGCCTAGGCGCCGGTTATTCAACACAACCGCTAAAAACTATGAAATTTCCGATACGATTAGAGACGAGCCTCACATTTTAATCATGATTAGATAAAAGACAAACAAAGGGCTATCACTAGGCACATTTTTTAAATAATTTTTTTTACTGCAACCAGCGAGACAAGAAAATATACAATTTTACACTAAAAATTAACTAATTATTACTAATTAACTAAGCCAAAAATTTAAATTTAAGTACCAAGTGATAACTTTAAGTTTGGCTTTTATCTAATAACTAGAGAGCCCCGCCAAGTAATACATGACCCAATAAGCTCTCTTTCTGGGCAAGGCAATGCATAACTGAAGATGGACCACCATTAAAATAAAACTACTCTGATATGCTGGCAAAGAATTGTCTCTCGTGATAGTTTTTTTCAACTCACAGAATGACCGATCGTAAATGCAAATCAAGGTTTTTTTATAGTTATATCTGTGGAAGGTGCATACTAACCCCACACTAACCCCAATGCACACCTGTAGTGTACAATGTAAATTAGAAAAAAAGAAACCATGTGTAACTATTTTTAAAATATTTAAATATAACGTGAATAACTCAATATTATTATTTTAAGCATTTTAAGCATTATAAAAATATGAACAGTACGACTCAATGTTAAATAAAAACAAAAACTTCAGTTGCATGGTATACAGAATTAAAATGATTTTATAATATTTGAAACACAACAGAATAAAATGTATCTATATGATGATCGAATTCAGGGTCCAAAATTTTATTTAATCGAATCCTGTTTACAATTGAATTATTGTGTCAGGAGATGTACATCATAGTCTAGGGTATTCTTCTCCACAACCGATCAACGCGACTGGCCAAGTCCATCACGGGGGGGGGGGGGGGGGGGGGGTTCAAAATAAGAATAAATATTTGAAACTGAATTAAAACAAATAGGCGTGATTGATATTAAAATGGAATATGATTTGATTTGCAATTATGATGAACGAAAAGTGGTATCGAGATTTCGAAGTTCGTCACTTTTTATGTAATAACTTAAAAAATTACGAAAATTTTCTATATACAATTTTATGCATGTTTCCACTTTCTAACTTATCCTGATTATTTAATCGTTCGCATATTCTCTGCACACATGAAAACATCAACGAACGATTCAGTATTAGGTATGTAGGTGTACCAATTAAAATCTTTTGATAAAATGCTAAGTTGTGAAGTAAGCAGAAAATGTATGTTCTTGCTTGCTTGATATTTGTTTATATAGTCATATCAAATGAGAGACGTAATATTGGAAATTAGGTCTAATATCAAAAGGTAACAATAAAATACACTCTGGACAGAAATGTTCCCTTGTGCCCCCCCCCCCCCCCCCCATAACCCACTCCAAAAAAATCAGCATTTATTCGCATGAAATGTTGGTTTGCCGTGATTCTAGTCAAGGTCTCCAGTGGAAATTCCATTATTTTCTTCACTGCCAAATGGATTCACTCCTACATTTGGAAAGTGTCGAAAACAGTGACTTTTTCAATGACAATTTGGTTTATATTTAGTATCTCTCTAAATACTTATCGGATTCAAACGAAACTTTTTGCTTGCCAGTTCGCTTGAAATTATGTACAGGAAAATTCATGTTTCGTTGAAAATTGTGCTAAATTCTCGATGTCTATAGACGCGAATCGTAACGCAACTTCCGATCTCCGGATTCCATGGCCAAATATTGTTCAGGTCGATTTGTGAAAATTAGTTTCACTGCCTACTAAAATTGATTTTCACTGCACAATTGAAATTGACGTTTAAAATTAAGAGATCAGAAAAGGCGATGTTTTTCACGAATAACTTTGTAAATACTGAACAGAATGTCGCGAAAGTGTTACTATAAATCAAGTCACGTAATTTTGTACATTACTGGCGAGTTTCAACTTGATCGGTGGAAAATTCAAGATTTGTATAAAGAACCAAATTTTCAGCCACGTTGCTACGGGGACGACGTTCTTCTCTTTAAAGCGTATTATAGTAAAGGATGTTAAAATTTTCAACCATTTAAATTGATTGACTAAATAGTCAATCAATTTTGCAGCAGAACTCAAGCAGCAGAGTTCTGGGGATCGCTGGAAACCGACTGTTGACTCAAATTCTCCCAAAATACGAAAGCTCATTATTGACTCCACTGTTATGCAACTTTGGAAGTTAGTTTTGATACCCATTTTCTCGCAATACTATTGAGAAAATGTAAGAAATATTTAAAGAAAAATAAAGTTTTATTTTCACATATTTCTACCTCTCTGCACTGCGATCGTATAGCTTAGCTCGACAAACGATCGACAACTCTTATGATTTCCTATTCCTATTTAGCTTCTAGGCATGCTAGTGGCTAAATGCGAGGTAGGATAATGCGCGAGAGAGATATGACTCGACTTCGTAGTCGATCGACTGTGACGTGTCGATGTTATTCTTCCATAAGAATTTTCGATCGAATGTTGACAAAAGTTACACGACCCCCTTGCTGGAACAGAATGTATCTCAACCAAACAAGTATCGAAATTCGAAAATAAAAAAATCTCATTGATATTCAATTTGACATTAATGTTTTAATTTCAAAACTATAAAAAATAATTTCTATAGACAGTTCATGAATCATTGAACTGATGAAGCACATAGCGCAGGATATCGCGGTCAAAAGTGTATATCTTTTTCGTCTTCTAATAATACAAGACAACTTCCATCTCTCTCGCGCATTATCCTACCTCGCATTTAGCCACTAGCATGCCTAGAAGCTAAATAGGACCAGAGTTGGATTTGGTAGTCTATGAGAAGAGCTTTCAAATATGAAATTACGACTAATTTCCTGATTTCCTGAATGACACTTTTTTATTTTAATCATGCAAATTATTGGACCTGTATTTCACATAATGAAATTTCTTTCTCGAATATTTTCGTTAGTCATGCCGATCCCGATGGAATAAGTGACTCCTTTATTTCATATTTTATCATTTTATATCTTTCATATTATTATACAAATATCTAGTGGAGCGGTCGCTCCACGCCAGCCAAGTCGTACGGTGAGCACACTCTCATATAAAAAGGCTGGAGCAACTCATTTCATTTAAAATTGGAAAATCTCACATTGTTGCGAAATATCTTAATTTCGAGCTATGGCCCACCATACAACATATACCAAATTTGGGAACAATAGGTTACGGCCTTTGCGAGCTAGAAGGCCGTGAAAATCGTGTTTTAGGGCGGTTTTCATAATCAGTAATCTTAGTAGTAGCGTAAGGTAGTAGGCTGGAGCTAAAATTCGGTAAACAGGCCACAGCCTGAAAGCTGAACCGATTAATCTGAAATTTTTACCACATGTGCACTTCGTGCACATGTTCACTTTGTTGTGTTTGCACTTCGTGTGTGAGCGTCTGATTTAACATCACCCCCATTACTTTTTTGTGCCGCCATTTTGAAACCGGAAGTGAGTCAAATATCGTCAACGGCTGGACCGATCGGAACGAAATTTGCGCCAATCGATTCAGACGGTCATCTTTATGGATTATCAGTAGCAATAGACCTAAAATTTTGTTAACGAAACCGGAAATGACGTCATGAAATTTGAAATACATCGATTGGCATTTCGGCAACAAAGATTGATCCGATTATTTTGATATTTATTCAACGTATGTGCTTTTGACATCTCATTTGACTTGTTACAAAATCAACCGGAAGCCGCCATTTTGAAAACGGAACTGATGTAATATCTCGAAAACGGCTGGACCGATTGGAACGAAACCAGAGGCAAACTATTAAGACGGTCAAATATATGGATTATCATCAGTAATATTTGCAGTTTCCTATACCAAAACCGGAAATGACGTCACACATTTTAAAAATCTAAAAAATTTACATTTTGATACAATAAATACTATTTGGGACAGGTTATAATAAGATGTAATCATGTTTAAATTGAAATTCAAGGGGTCAAAGATTTCAGCCGCCATTTTGAAACCCGAAGTAACGTCGTATCTCGAAAACTGGTAGACTGATCGGTACGAAACTAGAGCCAAACAATTCGGAAGGCCGCCATCTCTTTGGAAAAGGAACAGTCAAACTCGAATTTTCCTATGCGCGTTTAACAGACCCTCTTATAGGCAGCGCTAGTGTCGATGGGGGCGCAGCTCAAGATGGTCGCTCAAAATCGTATGATTGCCTGCTTCTAACAGGTGTCAAGTTGCCGTATAATGTTATTTTTATTTATTATCTCGAATTATGAAAGCATCGGCAGTAGAAATATACTCTGTTATGATGTTGCTTACAATTTTCAGCAGCTATTATATCAAGGTGGTGCCATATTAAATGCGAAACATTTAATAATGTGATGATATTACCGCGGTGTTAGAAGACTGCAGTTAGAATAGTGTTCCTCTGGCTGCAAACTTATATTTTGCATATTAGTTTGTATGTACTGTTTGTTTGTACATGAAGTCGTTATAAATATTTATATAAATAATGTCTTGCTCAGAGGTAGAAGGGCAGAAGTCCATTTTAATAAATCTTCAGGTGAGCTCATAAACCAGTATTTCTTGGCTCATCTAATCATATTTGTAGTGGTGACATGAACCATTAAGTAAGAAATTGATAGAGCTTGATTACATTTTTGACAATGTCCGTATGTTGTGTACTTTTTATGGCTGAATAAACAATACAATACAAAACAAAGTGCGCAACGCAAAATCGAGTAAGGGGACTTCCGCCATTCAACTTCTGATGTAGAGGTAGTACAGATGTGATCGACGGCAAGGATCAAGGGCGTTTTAATTGTCTAATATCCATGTAGACATTATCACATCACATGCTACAAAATTTTTGTAAAATCCTACATGCAACACAACTGCTTTCTATGTGACCTTATGGAACCTTCTTTTTCTATGTCCTTTGATATTTTTTTTTTGCTGGAACTCACGATTAACTATTAACAGGGAGGCACCAATTATTATTTTTCATTCATTATAAAAGTATTACCATCCCTAATTACAACAGATCATTCAAAAATTATTTAAATTTCGAAAGTAAAATTCAGAATTTAAAATAACAGACTATAGGTAGGTACCTATCTAAGAAACTATTGAAGAATAACAGGACTGAACATTCGAATTGAGAACTTAGAATTAATCCAGAATAATGTAATCTATGAAACCTTATTTGCCATGATTCATTAATTTACTTGTAACATTAATAGGAAGTGCACACGAACATTTACTTTTATGATTTCTTTCCAATATTGCAGGCATTGTGCCCATTTCGACAGCATAACGGCATTCTTCGAAACAAGTGCATAAACAAATTATACTGAGCTTTATTTTTGCATTGCGGAACAGGGGAATATCTGTTATCCATCACACATGAAGATTGCGTTCTATTCGAATTGTTCTTTACAAACTATTGTGGAGTAAATACTGGTAGAAACTATACGAAAACGCATGCTAAGCTGCCATCCTTGCGGTGCCAATACGGTTTTGCCTAGTTCAGTCGTCTACCGCCAGGTGCCACCCACTTCGCCGTTAAACGCGAATATGAGAGCGGAAATGACATCATTCAAATTTAAAAATTATTATATTCCCCATTCTTTACAATGAATACATATTATTCAGAAAGCTTAAAATGAAGATATAAATTCTATGTCGCAGTGCAGTAAGTTCAGCAGTTATTTTGCCATATCTCGGAACTGGGTTGACCGATTGGAATGAAACCTTTGCTATTCTTCATGAAAGACCATTTAAGCAAAATATATAGCAGATTTCATTAGTAGTAACAAATTTGTAAATGGCGATTTTTTTTACAGGATTTAGAAATTGTTCGTTCGATTTGTGTCACAAATTTTAAGAATAAACAAAAAAAGGAGTGATATCAACATAAAAAAACACTCCGTGTAAAAGTACCAGCCAAGTCTCTACAACTAAAAGAAAGGTTTGCAATCTTAAAATTCTGCACTGAAAAGTAGTGATATCAAAAAATGAGCCAAGTCAAAATCTTATTTGAAAATCAAAAAATACTTGGCGCATCGTTTTTAGGGCATTAAATGTATATTATATGTATATTTTATCTCTGGACTATACTTCTAAACTAAATATATACACGATGCGCCAAGTATTTTTGGATTTTCAAATAAAGTTTTGACTTGGCTAATTTTTGGATATCACTACTTTTCAGTGCAGAATTTTAAGATTTCATATCTTTATTTTTAGTTGTTGAGACTTGGCTGGTACTTTTACACGGAGTGTTTTTTTATGGGGACTTTGTTTAAGTCTTCTGATTCGCATTTAAGGTACCTTATTTGGCTTTCATCCGTGAAGTTAGACCAGAACACACGTACGTTATTTGGGATGTCTACATACAGGGGTACCCACTACCCTCGCCCACTGTTTCAATAAAACCTCGACGAATCTAGTTGATTGTCTGATCTAGGAAGGTCACTCTGTCTGATTGCAGTGTGTGGTTTCTAATTACTTGTTGTCACTTGTCAATGACTCAAAATAATAAATATTTTTGTGATCATCAGGAATAAGACATTCAATACTTTGATATTTCTAATAGCGTTTTTGTTTAGCAGAAATAAACCAATATTACTAAGCAATTTTTCTAGTATTTAGGATATAAATATTTTGCTCCGTGTATTCCGAGATAATGATCAAACAATTTATGAAGTAGGTATAAAAATATATTAAATATTGTGTGCAAATGAAAGACCCAGATCATCCTATAGCAATTAAAGTATGATTGAACTTGTTTTTAACTGAAAAAAATTATATTTATTGAGCACCAAGGAATCATGATCATTTCGGGTCAACATCATGTAGGTAGTACACTTATTTGAACATCACTGCGTGAAATGGAAAGAGAATAGGTATAAACACTTCGCATTCAATGGAAGCAAAAACAACCGAGCATGCAAACTCAATCTGGCATTTGTAAAAATAATATAACATTTCTATATTTTACAAAACGCACAGAAACATTCAGATTTAAGTAAGTAAATATCATGGCAATTGAATATCTTTGAAGACAAACAAAAAATAATTAGGAATCAAACAATTCTGTATATGAAAATAAAAACTATAAATGATGAAAGACGATGGGGCATTCACTCTCCGACTCGGATGGGGAGGCGCATTGTGCTTGAAGAAGATTCCCCTGGATATAGGTAACCCAAATAACATCCGTGTGTTCGGATATAACTTCACGGATGACGCCGTGAAATAACTTAAATGTATCGTAAAGAAACTGGTATAAATAATTGCGTATTCAAATTTTTACACGTTTTGGTGTTATCCAGCTACAAGCAAAAGATGATTCTGGACTTACCTATTCTTTTAATTGACACCTTATTAATGTGTGAAAGTTAGGTTACAAGAGATTAGAAGAGATTACAACAACCACAAAGTGAACCAATTGGACTGATGAGTGCAACAGTCTTTAACAATAACAAATGTGGGATAATTATCTTAGTCATGCTCCAAGTAATTATTTAGGTACAAACCCAACAACAGACCAGATAAATAAATGTAAATTAACCGCCCCCCCCCCCCACTCCCAAAAAATGCCGCGCAGTAGATTCTTAAAATTTTAATTGATAATTTAGAGTGGTTTAAAATGATTTGAGTGCATATGAAAAAAAATCGTACGTTTTCATTTGCTTCACCTAATTATAGAAATGTCATGAGTGTAAATTTTGAATTATATCTAGGTACCTACCTCTAAGACTGATTAAATGCAGATTTTTTAGTCCATTAATGGGTTGTGCATAAGGGATCACGCTTCTGATGAGCGAGTGAGGGGGCATTATGTTGCGACATAGTGTAACAGGGGTGAGGGGGGCCTAGAGCCAGAGGGACGGTTCAAAAATTGACATTATAATTCGTGAAAACGGACGGCATAAATGGATCAAGTGTCTCAGTCCGACCAATTCCATTTTGGGTGGGGGGGGGGGGGGGGGGGGGGGTAGAGATAGTTCTGTAACATCCTTTCGAAACTGTGACACAGTGGGACAAGAGGAGGGGGGAGTCAAATAACCCATTTTTAATGTGACGTCTTTATGCACGGCCACTAATTAAATGTTCCAAAAAGTTTCCACTCACTTATATGCCGCTCTACGATCTGTTACAAATGATTGGATTAAATTATACTTTAGTATAGTGCATATTGATTGATTAAAAATAAAAATTGTTAATTTTAATTTAATTGAGCGCCGATTCTCAAAAGAGAGGTTCTGATGCTAAATCAGTCTGTAAAGTTATGTCGTTTTTTTTTTTTTTTACTGAACTCTCTACATAATACAGTACGTACAATAATAATACAAAATAATGCGTCAACCATTTTCATGTTAATTGACATTGATCTGACCCAAGGATCTGGCCGAAGAAATACAACTTCTCGAAAGCAATGGTCACCTGTTTACTCCCGATAGGTAGGCACCCACCACATCAAAGAAAATCGACGTAGTTCATACACTTGCCGCAGTTCAGTGCTAGTGTACGGGACAAGGAAGGGTTCTGCCAAAACAAGAAAGTGTCCAATAGTACTGGAATAACGCCTACAAAAAGTTGGCGTTGTTCCAGTGGAATAACGCCAACATTTTGTTGGCGTTATTCCACTGGAAGAATGCCAACACTTTGTTGGCGTCATTCCACTAGAACAACGCCAACATTTTGTTGCCGTTATTCCAGTTTGAGGTAAGTTGGCGTTATTCCAGTGTCGACAAAATCGCAACGTCGACACTGGAATAAAGCCTACAAAACTTATGCGTTCATTGTAGGTGGTCTTCCACTGGAAGAACGCCAACATTAAGTTGACGTTATTCCACTGGAACAACGCCAACGTTTTGTAGGCGTTATTCCGGGGACGACAAAATTACATCTTACCACTGGATTAACGCCAACATTTTGTTGGCGTTGTTCCAGTGGAATAACGCCAACTTTTTGTTGGCGTTATTCCACTGGAACGACGTCAACAAAATGTTGGTGTTATTCCGGGAACGAAAGAATTACATCTTACCACTGGAATAACGCCAACATTTTGTTGGCGTTGTTCCAGTGGAATAACGCCAACAAAATGTTGGCGTTTTCCGGGGACGACAGAATTTCATGTTACCACTGGAATAACGCCAACATTTTGTTGGCGTTATTCCACTGGAACAACGCCAACATAAAGTTGACGTTGTTTCACTGGAATAACACCAACGTTTTGTTGGCGTTATTCCGGGGACGACAGAATTACTTCTTACCACTGGAATAACGCAACATTTTGTTGTCGTTGTTCCAGTGGAATAACGCCAACAAAATGTTATCTTAACAAAATGTTGGCGTTATTCCACTGGAACAACGCCAACAAAATGTTGGCGTTATTCCGTTGGCGTTATTCCAGTTGGCGATATTCAGTCGACTCGATATGTAGCCGGGTCCTCCACGTGACGATCTGGAAGCGTACGATCTGAGCCAAGGAGGCAGATGTGTTTTGCCACATTGAAACTGCAATAGGTAGTTCTAACCGAAGCGAACTAAAAGACTCTACATTTTCCCTTCAGTATGACTGTGTAGCAAGTCTTAGTTTATTTAAGATAAGTTTTCAACAATGTTTTAATTGATTGTGCACCATCGCTTGATTGATCGATCACAAATCTTGATTTTTTATTGTCGTTGTGAGAATCGTAATTGTTGTTCCTGTAATACTTTCCTAGGTATTGTATATTTACTTATGAAAATTGGAAAAAAATAAAATAACGGTTCAGGTTCCGGTTCCATAAGGGTTCCAATCGGTTAAATCAAATTCAAACAATAATAATTTTTTTTTTAAATCGACTTTGCTCTGAATGTCTAACATTAATATGAATGAATGGTGGTATAATTTAATAAACTTTATTGCAATGTTCTAATATTTTGATCGCTGAAGAAAATAATACTTTTACTTAGTACCTACTAGTTTCTTTTGTGAATGTATTCATATCATTTTAACTATGACCATTAATTAACAAATAAAGAAATATTTGCTCATATTATGTCGAGTCATTATAAACACCCAGGAATCCCATAAAGCTTACATTATGTTTATATAAACAAAATGCACACAGAATAGTCGCTAAATGCACACATGTATGTACATACTTTTCGACTATTTTGTTTGCAATATGTTTATATGAACAAAATGGAAACAAAATAGTCGCAATACGCACACAATCTTTTCCGACTATTTTGTGTGCATTTTGTGTGAAGGAGATATCTGTTTGCATTTTACGATCATTTTGTTTGCAATTCTCCACTATTTTCACATTTGCTTCTAACAACGAGTTTTGCTCTGTTTGCACCTGTTTACACTTTGTGACTATTTCGCGACTATTGTGACTATTTTAATACTATTTACCGACTAGTTTGCAACTATTTTTTCAGTAAGGGTTGTTGCGAAATATCTTAATTTCGAGCTATGGCCCACTCTACAACATATATTAAATTTGGGAACAATTGGTTACGCCCTTTGCGAGCTAGAAGGCCGTGAAAACAGTGTTTTAGGGCGGTTTTAATCTCGGTAGTAGTAGTAGTAGTCTCCTGGAATTCAAATCTGGTAAACAGGCCACAGCCTAAACGGCTGAACCGATTGATCTCACATTTTTACCACATGTGCACTTTTGGCGTCTGATTTGCCCTTGCCCCTATGAATTTTTTTGTACCGCCATTTTGAAACCGGAAGTGACATCGTATCTCGACAACGGCTAAACCAATTGGAACGAAAATAGCGCCAAACGATTCGGACGGTCAACTATATAGATTATCAATAGCAACATACTAAAATTTATGTTAACGAAACCGGAAATGACGTCATAAAATTTGAAATACATCGATTGTCATTTCGGCAACAAATTTGATCCGATTATTTTGATATTTATAAAACGTATGTACTTTTGATATCTCATTTGACTTGTTATAAAACCAACCGGAAGCCGCCATTTTGAAACCGGAAGTGACATCATAATATCTCAATAACGGATAAATATATTTGAACGAAACCAGCGCTAAACAATTTAGACGGTCAACTTTATGTATTATCATCAATAATATTTGCAGTTTCGCATACCGAAACCGGAAATTACGTCTCTTATTTTAAAAATCTCACAAATTTACATTTTCATGCAATAAATATACTATTTGAGACAGCTTATAATAAAATGTAATCATGTTTAAATTATAATTCAAGGGGTCAGTGTTTTCAGCAGCCATTTTGAAACCGGAATAAACACTTTATCTCAAAAACTGGTTGACAGATCGGTATGAAACTAGCGGCAAACGATTCGGAATGCCATCTCTATGGAATAGGAACAGTCAAATTAGAATTTTCCTATTTATGAGACCGGAAATGACGTCATTCAAATTTATAAATTATTATAATTCCCTCCTATACAATAAATACAAATTCTGAAAGCTTAAAATGATGCACATCATTTATAGTTATAAATTCTATCTGGCAGTGCAGAAAGTTCAGAAGCCATTTTGAAAACCGAAGTGTTGCCATATCTCGGAACTGGGTTGACCGATTGGAATGAAACCTTTGCTATTCTTCATGAGAGTAAAATAACCAAATTGTAAAGGGTGATAATTTTAAAATGATTTAGTAATTGTTCATTCGATTTTCCCAAGTTGTAAGAATAAACTAAAAAAAGGAGTGATATCCCCATAAAAAACACTTCGTGTAAAAATAACAGCCAAGTCTCTTCAACTAAAAAAAAAATATAAAATCTAAAAATTCTGAACTTAAAAGAAGTGATATCAAAAAATTAGCCATGTCAAAACTTTATTTGAAAATCAAAAAATAATTGGCGCATCGTTTTTTAGGGCATTATAGGTATACTATGTATATGTATATTTGATGTATATTTTATAATTGGCCTATACTTCCAAGCTATTTATATACACGACCTTTACTAATTTGAGTATGAGGAATCTAAAAATCAATGGCACCAACCTGAGAAATTAATACTATCTGCGTAAGTAGCATAATTAGCATAAATAATAAACATAGATAAAAAAAAATATAATTTCATAATATGTTCTTTATGAGTATCCATCGAAAGCTCGTCATGTCTACAATCCATATAAATCATAAAAAGTAAATTTTTTTCATTCACATAATAATTAACCGCATAATTAGTGCTAATTATTCTAATGATAATAATTATGCTAATAACGCAGAAAGTATTAATTTCTCAGGTTGGTGCCATTGATTTTTGGATTCCTCATACTCGAATTAGTAAGGCCGGGTAGGACCAACTCTGGATTAAGTTAACTCTCGATGATTAGTGGAAATTAGTGAATCTTATTGGCTATGGAATTCGCGCCAACTTGTTTCATTGGTTACCCCTCGAGAGTTAACTTAATCCAGAGTTGGTCCTACCCGGCCTAAGGGTACCAATTTTCACGAAAGTTATCACAAATGCACTAATTTTAGACATCTTTACTCCACTAGTACCGGGGTAAAAGCTTTGTGAATCCGGGCCCTCAGGGTGGACACGGCCCACCGACTACTGAAATTCAAACTTTACTCTGTTATACGCGCTCCGGACCCGCATTATATTGTGGTGGGGGGAGGGGGCATCCTCAACCCCCATTGTTTTCGTGGGAAAATATATTTCCCCGGACAATTGCCGAGTGTCCGTCCACTAAACATCTACGACGATTCGTTGAATTTAATAGAAATCAACGTGGTTTTACCAACACACCTGGTACATTTATCAACACGGCCATTGTAAGTGCGATACTACAAAAAGCACGGAAAACAAAAGGTGACGCCACGTTGATTTTTCTGGATATAAGTAAGGCCTATGATAATATTGGACACTCACATGTTGAGCATTCAATACGGTCTTCAGCGATTCCGGGTAAACTTCAAGATGTCATCGTGCACTTACAACAAGGCAATACTACCCAAATAGAGTCCAACAACGGAGCGAAGACGAAGAAAATGTTGATCAAGCGAGGTGTTCTACAAGGATCCCCATTGTCACCAGCTCTCTATAACCTATCAACAGACCACATACTTGACGAACTTTCGGAGAACGATGTAGCAGAGATGTACGGATTCAACCTCGTAGATGGTTTGGAAAACATCACAGTACTTGGCTTCGCGGATGATACAGTTGTTGTTGGTAAAAGTAAGGAATCAGCAGTGGAACTAGCAAACATGTCTATACAGAGATTAAAGGACATTGGCTTGGACATCAATGCTAAGAAGAGCTGTGCAATAGTTATAGAACGTGGAAAGCTTGTGTCTCTTCCGCTCCGCTTGTAATTGACGATGATTCGGAAATATCAAGTATCAGTCAAACGGAAAGCATTAGATACGCTGGTGCTTCCGTAGATCTTGCAATTTTTTCTTTACATCTGGCAGGGGTATCTTCAATTTTGGGGGCAGTAAATTTTATTACCACAGTAATTAATATGCGCTCAAATGGAATAACATTAGACCGTATGCCTCTCTTTGTCTGAGCCGTAGTTATCACAGCCTTATTATTACTTTTATCATTACCTGTTTTAGCTGGTGCTATTACGATATTATTAACAGACCGAAATCTAAATACTTCATTCTTTGACCCTGCTGGAGGGGGAGACCCAATCTTATACCAACACTTATTTTGATTCTTTGGTCACCCAGAAGTTTACATTTTAATTCTACCAGGATTTGGTTTAATCTCTCATATTATTAGTCAAGAAAGAGGGAAGAAGGAAGCTTTTGGATCTTTAGGAATAATTTACGCAATACTATCTATTGGATTATTAGGATTTGTCGTTTGAGCACAACATATATTCACAGTAGGAATAGATGTAGATACTCGAACTTATTTTACATCCGCTACACATTACAACTTTTCAAATTACTAAAAAAATTACACTAAAATAAAATAGATAAAACGAAAAGTTTTACCCCTATAAAAAAAATTAAATAATGTAATGATAAAGGAAGAAAACTTTTTCAAGCCAAATACATTAACTTATCATAACGAAATCGAGGTAAAGTTCCTCGAGCCCAAATATATATAAACCCAATGAAACTCAACTTTAAGAAAAAAACAAATCTATAAATGTTACACCCTAATAAAATCACTCTAAATAATATACTTATAAATACAATTCTTGCATACTCAGCTAAAAAAATTAAAGCAAAACCACCACTTCTATATTCAAGAATGAAGTATTTAGATTTCGGTCTGTTAATAATATCGTAAAAGCACCAGCTAAACCCTCAATATGTTATAGTCATTAAGCCTCCTAACACAATCCCCATATGAGCCACTGAAGAATACGCAATTAAAGCCTTTAGATCCGTCTGACGTAAACAAATTAAACTTACTAAAACACCCCCGACAAGTCTAATCCCAACTCATACAAAATTAAATACTAAACCGGATAAAATTAAAACTAAAGACGAACTGAAGGACTAAATTGAATGAATGGTCTTATTCTAATAACTTGGCAAAAAATTGCACCTTTACTGTTACTTTCATATAATATCACCCTTAATAATTTTACAATTGGTATCATCGTAGCTTGTATGGTAATTGGATCTTTAGGGGGATTAAACCAAACTTCATTACGAAAGATTCTAGCCTACTCATCAATTAACCATTTAGGTTGAATAATCGCCGCGATCACAATTAGAGATATTTTATGGGGATTATATTTTAGTATGTATGTATTCCTCTCAACAGCCATTATTTTTATCATAAATACCTTTAAAATTTATCATTTAAATCAAATTTTCTCTTTAAATTACCTTAATGCTAGCTTTAAGATTATTATCATTTTTTAGTGCGGCGTATACTTTATATCTTTATTCGTATAGTCAGCACGGAAAGATTTATTCTGGGGTGTATTCACATGCGATAGGATACACTCGTGAGTATTTACTGTTATTTCTACATTGGGTTCCTTTAAATTTATTAATTTTAAAGAGCGAGCCTTGTCCATGATGAGCTCATGTAACTGTAACTCCTGAAGCTAAAAGAATCGCTGTATTTAATAAGGGGATTTGTAGGGGGTTAAAAGGGGTAATTCCGGTAGGAGGTCATATAGCTCCTAATTCTCTTGTGGGAGACAATCTACTATGAAAGAATCCTCAAAAGAATGAAATAAAAAAAAATACTTCAGAGACAATAAAAAGAATTATTCCTCGGTGTTAATTTTTCCCAAGAGATTGTTTTCGATCATTCTAAGATTATTGCACACCTAAATGACAAGTTGAACCAGCTAGTAGCGTCTCCACTGCTCATTGCTGACCAGAAACTAAACATATTAAACCAATATATCTGGCCGACACTAGTGTATCCCCTTCAATAAGCTCCACTCTCAAAATTGCCGAAATCATTCTTAAACGACGTCGACAAGCTGGTGAAGAGTTCGGTCAAGGAAATTCTAATCCCAGAAAAAAAACACTCAGTGTAAAAAAGGCAGCAATACACCGAAAAGGAATGACATTTCCAAATATTTAATCGTATTTTTGAAAAAAAAAAGTATAAACAACGAGAAATACTTTACAAAAGGACTTGGCGCATCGTTTTTTTAAAGACATCATTCTATCATAAAAGTGAGAAGAAATTTACAAGTAGGTACATTTTCCTCTTTCTATTAGAGCCAGAATCAAGCTATGAATCAAGCTACTTTTAGTAATGGCTAGTATAGTTTTGTCAATGGCGATAGTAGAAAGATTTCATGCTGTAATAGATAAGTAATATAAGGGTGGAAGAATTAAATAACAATTGGAAGTGGACTCATACATATTCTTATAGCACTGTTAATATGGTGATATTAGAAGGGTATCTTTTCATAAATTGATCTTGACTGAAGGAAATAATGAAACGTTGTCTAATAATTACTAACTTTCTTTGGAACACTATTATAAATATATTTTTGAAGTGTCAAGTGTTTAAAGTTAAAAATTTTAATAGAAATTCAATGTGACTATGTACTTTGTGAAATGTTTTGTTATAAAATGTGGATTAATAGTATGTATTTCATGATGAGAAGGTTTAACGCATGATACTTAATTATGTTGACCACGAAACAATATTACGAAGATAACTAACTATTGTGTATTTATAGAAAACATAGACAACAAGTTTCATCGCGTACGTACATATTCAAATAGAAAATATTTTAAAGTAGGTATGTATAATATGTAATTGAAAGATGTTTCCCTATTATTCAAAAAATTCTAAATGACGGTAGTATATAAAATGGCATATGCTTATGAATAGAAACATTTCTCTAAAAAAACGATGCGCCAAGTCCTTTAAATAAATAAGCTAATACAACGAAGACATTTAAAATTGTACCAAGTAAAAACCCTGTGTTTAATTTTTTAGCCATGAATAAAATTTCAAATCATTTTGTCCATCATAGTCCATCCATTTCGTCGCCAATCGAACCCAACAAAGATGTCTGCGACAAGCAGACGAATCGAACGCATCGGCCCTCAATTGTTTTCATGTCGTCCAGGATTGGTGCCGTATGGAAAGGAAGAAGGGGGACGATTGAGTCGACTGCGTTTCATGATCCCTCCCTACTTGGCCTGCACATTTACGCTGGACAGCGTCTTACGTCTATTCTATCTATACGTGAACCGTGACACGCTGGCTCTGAAGGCCTACAGTCCACTCATCTTCTTGGTGCTGACGTCAGCAGCGATCCCGATCATGCTCGGCAATGCGTTCCTCATGCCGGAGAGACTAGGTCTACTGATGACGTCATTGGAAGCCATATGCGCGCGCCACTCGACGGAGCACGAGCGACATCGTCAAGCGGTCCGGAGATACACGAGGATTACCGACGCTATGGCGAAGTACGGGCCAAGGATACTTGCAGTGCTGTCGGCGGTCATCGTCGTCTTCTTCATAGCAGTATTGGCGGGAGCAGATCTGACGACAAATGGGTAAATATTTCCTAGTAATAATTACAATCCTGGACTAAGAAGGTAGGTTCTAGAGAGCCTAGATGAGTAAGAGAGTGGCCAATGGAATTTTCGCCGCCATTTTTTTTCCAAGACAGTGATGGTTGAATGCAAACCCTGTATGTTACTGCCATAAATATCTCATTCATTCGTGAATTAATAATGTTCATTTTGTACAAATTGAAAGTACACATTGATGTGATGTTGTTGACAACATTAGAACAATAATTAATTGAGTCTATGATTGCTAATTAGCTCAAATAGCTAATTAATATGCGTATTAAGAAGAAAGGAATTTAATGCATTTATGACATTAAATAGAAATACAATTGAATTACAAAATTATTATTGATTTTCAACCATCAGCGAATCACCCCCGCATCACCCAAATCATCGTATCATCAGCTAATCACCCTCGCATCACCCAAATCAACATATCAACAGCTAATCACCCCCGCATCACCCAAATCATCGTATCATCAGCTAATCACCCTCGCATCACCCAAATCAACATATCAACAGCTAATCACCCTCGCATAACCCAAATCATCATGTCATCAGCTAATCACCCTCGCATCACCCAAATCATCATATCATCAGCTAATCACCCTTGCATCACCCAAATCATCATATCATCAGCTAATCACCCCCGCATCACCCAAATCATCATATCATCAGCTTATCACCCTCGCATCACCCAAATCATCATGTCATTAGCTAATCACCCCCGCATGACCCAAATCATCATATCATCAGCTAATCACCCCCGCATCACCAAAATCATCATATCATCAGCTAATCACCCCCGCATCACCCAAATCAACATATTATCAGCTAATCACCCTCGCATCACCCAAATCAACATATCATTAGCTAATCACCCCCGCATCACCCAAATCAACATATCAACATCTAATCACCCCCGCATCACCAAAATCATCATATCATCAGCTAATCACCCCCGCATCACCCAAATCAACATATTATCAGCTAATCACCCTCGCATCACCCAAATCATCATATCATCAGCTAATCACCCTCGCATCACCCAAATCAACATATCAACAGCTAATCACCCCCGCATCACCCAAACCATCATATCATCAGCTAATCACCCTCGCATCACCCTAATCATCATATCATCAGCTAATCCCCATCACATCACCCATATCATCATATCATCAGCTAATCACCCTCGCATCACCCAAATCATCATATCATCAGCTAATCACCCCCGCATCACCCAAATCAACATATTATCAGCTAATCACCCTCGCATCACCCAAATCAACATATCATTAGCTAATCACCCCCGCATCACCCAAATCATCATTCATCAGCTAATCACCCTCGCATCACCCAAATCATCATATCATAAGCTAATCACCCTCGCATCACCCAAATCATCATGTCATTAGCTAATCACCCCCGCATGACCCAAATCATCATATCATCAGCTAATCACCCCCGCATCACCAAAATCATCATATCATCAGCTAATCACCCCCGCATCACCCAAATCAACATATTATCAGCTAATCACCCTCGCATCACCCAAATCAACATATCATTAGCTAATCTTCCCCGCATCACCCAAATCATCATGTCATCAGCTAATCACCCTCGCATCACCCAAATCATCATATCATAATCACCTTCGTATCACCCAAATCATAATATCATTAGCTAATCACCCCTGCATCACCCTAATCATATCACCATCATGCAAAACACCTCACATCATCAATTAATCACCCTCGCATCACCCAAATCATCCATTTATCAGCTAATCACCACCGCATCACCCAAATCATCATATCATTAGCTAATCACCTTCGCAAAGTTATGCACAAATCATATTTGGCGTATATCGTATGCACTTGGGTCTAAACTGTAAGGTTATGTTTGACGTAATCACAGTTTTTTCTTGTTTTTAAATCCAAATAAGACCAAACAAAATATAATTAATACACAATTTGATGTTAATAGTATAAACATGCATTAATATACCGAAAACAATGCACAGGGACACAAGAATGATACATGAACAGTGAAAACACAAGCAATTCCCTATACCTGCCATGCATAACTGGATCAGCTGTTGAAAACTAATGGCCGCCGCGGCTGAAAAAATTATCACCCCATTGGCCACTCTCTTTCCCATCTAGGCTCTCTAGTAGGTTCCAGTTGACGGTCAAAGAATTCGATAAATTTCGTTCATTAACAATTACATAAAGATGTTCTGAGTGCATTCTTGTATGAATTATTCGTATGAAACGTGTGGTCGATTCCTTACGGCCAGTCATTGTACGTATTGACAAAGTTCTTGCTAGCTTAGCTATCTGATACATTTATTGTTAGAGAAAGCAAACATTTCTCAACTTCTAGCTAGCGTTAGCTTCTTAGAAGTCAAGTCAACAGATGCTAAGGTGATAGACCATTACATGCAAAGTCATCTTGATTGATGGCTTCCTCTTCCTCCTCCAGGCATTACAAACATAAATTAAATTAATTTCTGTTTTTCAGGATTTTGTATCCCTACGATGTAAACAAAGTCCCATACCACGACATGACAACATGGTATCACTTATTTAATGGAATACTTAGTTTATCGTGCATTACAATAGAATTGATATGGATCTTTTCGATCATTCTTCACGCTTTAATCCAGTTTCAAGTTCTTCGCGACAAGTTGTTGAATATCCGAGCTGACAGTCTCGAGCACATCATGGCCAAGCGTCGCCAGAAGACAGAGAACAGTCGAACACCAGCTGAGCGAGGTGTGATGGAATTAAGTCAAGGAGGAGCTGACAGTCTCGAGCAGATCATGGCCAAGCGTCGCCAGAAGACTGAGAACAGTCGAACACCAGCTGAGCGAGGTGTGATGGAGTTAAGTCAAGGAGGATCTGACAGTCTCCAGCACATCATGGCCAAGCGTCGCCAGAAGACTGAGAACAGTCGAACACCAGCTGAGCGAGGTGTGATGGAGTTAAGTCAAGGACACACCCATTTATCGCTCAATTCACAGACAGACTTGGTACTAGGGATCCAGAAATTAAAACAGGTTGTTATTCGGGATATGCAAGACAAGGATGAAGCAGAGAAGAAGCGTGAGCTAGACTTGGAGATGGAGACTCGCATGAACGAATGCGTCCAGCATCATCAGAAGCTCATCAGGTATGGCAATGTCTGCCACATTACAGGATATACAGGACATACAGGATACAGTGCAAATGATATATCTTATTATACTTCCTTATTTTTTTTGTTGATTTCAAATTACCTAATTTCTTTTTTCTAGGTTATTTGATGAATTAAGCGGCATTTGTCAACCTGCCCTAATCACCGTAATTTTTATGTATCTTGTATCATCCACTTTGGCAGTTGTACACTTATCATATGTAAGATAAAAACTGGTAACGCAGTATTAATTATATGTTGTTTAAACAAGAGTAAGACAATAACATCATATCATTTCACCGCGATTCCAGATGACGAAAGTGGATGCCAACACCAGTTTGGTTTTCAGTCAGATGATTTTTGAGTCCCTATTAGTCGCGCTTATCTGCTGGATTTCAGAACAACTAACGCAAGAGGTGAGTAGTTTATAATATTATCTATTTTGACGCAAAGTTTTTGGACCAGTTCCAGTTAAATTGACAGTCTAACAATTAATACTTTATAGACACAGAACTACTAAAACAAAAGTGGTACTGCACATTTTTTGGTATATTCAGAGAATAATGTATTTGATGAATATATTGACTGAAGATTCGGTTGGGCATGGAACTGTTTTGTAAAAAGACTCAATTTTCGGAGGTCATCAAACCATCTCAAATTACGAGATTATTTTCACGCCAAGAGCTATGAACAAAATTGCCTCGACCATTATCGGTAAACTTTTAGAAAATTGCAAATAATGAACGTCGAATCTTCAAGTCATCAATGTCGATGCGGCTTATCAACCTGTTGTCCCGTGTTACAGAGTGAAGCAGTGAGGGAAGCTGTCTACGGTTGTGATTGGTTCGAAGCGTCAGACATCTTCAAGGGATCAATGCGGATCATGATGTCGATGGCTATCAACCTGTTGTCCCGTGTTACAGAGTGAAGCAGTGAGGGAGGCTGTCTACGGTAGTGATTGGTTCAAAGCGTCGGAAAGCTTCAAGCGATCAATACGGATCATGATGTCGATGGCTAATCAACCTGTTGTCCCGTGTTACAGAGTAAAGCTGTGAGGGAAGCTGTCTACGGTTGTGATTGGTTCGAAGCGTCAGAGAGCTTCAAGCGATCAATGCGGATCATGATGTCGATGGCTAATCAACCTGTTGTCCCGTGTTACAGAGTGAAGCAGTGAGTGAGGCTGTCTACGGTTGTGATTGGTTCGAAGCGTCAGAGAGCTTCAAGCGATCAATGCGAATCATGATGTCGATGGCTAATCAACCTGTTGTCCCGTGTTACAGAGTGAAGCTGTGAGGGAAGCTGTCTACGGTTGTGATTGGTTCGAAGCTTCGGATAGCTTCAAGCGATCAATGCGGATCATGATGTCGATGGCTTATCAACCTGTTGTCCCGTGTTACAGAGTGGAGCAGTGAGGGAGGCTGTCTACGGTTGTGATTGGTTCGAAGCGTCGGAAAGCTTCAAGCGATCAATGTGGATCATGATGTCGATGGCTAATCAACCAGTTGTCCCGTGTTACAGAGTGAAGCTGTGAGGGAAGCTGTCTACGGTTGTGATTGGTTCGAAGCTTCGGATAGCTTCAAGCGATCAATGCGGATCATGATGTCGATGGCTAATCAACCTGTTGTCCCGTGTTACAGAGTGAAGCTGTGAGGGAGGCTGTCTACGGTTGTGATTGGTTCGAAGCGTCGGACAGCTTCAAGCGATCAATGCGGATCATGATGTCGGTGGCTAATCAACCAATTGTTGTAAAGGCAGCTGGTTTTGTACCGATATCTTTTGATACGTATCAGACCGTGAGTTGCTTTCCAATCTTATATAAAGTATTTCATTCATAATGTACACTTGACCAAAGTAAAAACGGTATTCAAACCAATCCGATTGTCTGAAATGATTTGAAGGCATCGTAGTCAATGATAACTCGTCGTGAAACTCTTACCCCATAAAAAACACTCCGTGTAAAAATACCAGCCAAGTCTCTTCAACTTACAAAAAAATAATGAAATCTAAAAATTCTGCACTGAAAAGTAGTGATATCAAAAAATAAGCCAAGTCAAAACTTTATTTGAAAATCAAAAAATACTTAGCGCATCGTGTATATAGATAAATAGTTGAGAAGTATATGCCAGATATGAAATATACATCAAATATACACCTATACATATAATATAATATACCTATAATGCTCTAAAAAACGATGCGCCAAGTATTTTTTGATTTTCAAATAAAGTTTTGACTTGGCTAATTTTTTGATCACTACTTTTCAGTGCAGAATTTTTAGATTTCATTATTTTTTTTTAAGTTTAAGAGACTTGGCTGGTATTTTTACACGGAGTGTTTTTTATGGGGATATCACTACTTTTTTAAGTTTATTCTTACAACTTATGTGTGACACATATCAAATGAACAATTACTAAATCCTTTAAAACAAATCACCCTTTACAATTTGGTTATTCTCAAGAAGAATAGCAAAGGTTTCATTCCAATCGGTCACCCAGTTCCGAGATATGGCAACACTTCGGTTTTCAAAATGGCTGCTGAACTTTCTACACTGCCACATAGATTTTATAACTATAAATGATGTGTATAATTTTAAGATTTCTGAATATGTATTCATTGTATAGGAGGGGGTTATAATAATTTATAAATTTGAATGACGTCATTTCCGGCCTCATAAATAAGAAAATTCTAGTTTGACTGTTCCTATTCCATAGAGATGGCCTTCCGAATCGTTTGTCGCGAATTTTAATTTAAACATGATTACATTTTATTATAAGCAGTCTCAAATAGTATATTTATTGCATCAAAATGTAAATTTGTGAGATTTTTAAAATAAGATACATCATTTCCGGTTTCGGTATGGGAAACTGCAAATATTATTGATGATAATACATAAAGTTGACTGTCTTAATTGTTAAGAGCTGGTTTCGTTTAAATCTATTTAGACGTTATTAAGATATGATGTCACTTCTGGTTTCAAAATGGCGGCTTCCGGTTGATTTTATAACAAGTCAAATGAGATATCAAAAGAACATACGTTACATAAATATCAAAATAATTGGATCAAATTTGTTGCCAAAATGCCAATTGATGAATTAAATGTCATGGCGTCATTTCCGGTTTCGTTAACATAAATTTTAGTCTGTTGCTATTGATAATCCATATAGATGACCGTCCGAATCGTTTGGCGCTATTTTCGTTCCAATCGGTCTAGCCGTTGTTGAGATATGACGTCACTTCCGGTTTCAAAATGGCGGCACAAAAAAAACTCAAGGGGGGGAGGGCAAATCAGACGCCAAAAGTGCACACGTGGTGAAAATGTGAGATTAATCGGTCAGCCGTTTATGCTGTGGCCATGTTACCGGATTTTAGCTCCACCCTACTGAGATTATTATATTATTATTATGAAAACCACCCTAAAACACTGTTTTCACGGCCCTCTAGCGCGCAAAGGGCGTAACCTATTGTTCCCAAATTTGGTATAAGTTGTAGGGTGGGCCATAGCTCGAAATTAAGATATATCGCAACAATGTGAGATTTCCCAATTTTAAGATCCAGTAGGCCGAAAATGCCACTTTGATGCTTACAAAAGTGGGTTTGCTCCAGCCTTTATATTAGAGTGTGCGCGCGCCGTACGACTTGGCTGGCGTGGAGCGACCGCTCCACTAGATTAAGCTCTGATTTCATTGAACATAACAATGATTGACTTTCAAGGAACCTGGCAAGCAGGCTATCCGTTACACTAAAATACCGTTCTTAATTTGGTTAAGCGTAAATTTAATCTATAGAAAAAAAAATTAAATCAAACGAAAACTAATTGTCGGATGTACTACCTACATTTATTTATATCGTAGGTAGATATCTGCACAAAACAAATGTTGTTTAAATCCTGCAAAAATTTTGAAGATATTTTAATATGTGCATTTTATTCGTTTATTTGGCAGATTATGAATACATCCTACAGTTACTACACGTCCATCACTTCTATTCACTTCATAACTTCGATTGTCCAGCGCTGAATGTGGCAGGAAGTTTTCAAGCATTCAGCATTACTCAATATGTTGGGCTTAATAATTACATGCTATTTCTTTCGTCGTTGTACTCTTCTCATAGAAGAGGAGCATATGAACAGGCTCAACTACTGCACTTATAAGACGATTACATTAATAACACTGCACTTAACTATACGAAAACGAGTCCTTACATACTAACTATTTCTATTCCTTACTATTCCTTTCACATATCTACGATTGTCATTCAATTATAATTTTTTTTGTTAAAATACAACCTTTTGAACAATGAGCTTGATTTGATCCATGATGCCATACCTATATTATTTTTTAAGTACCTAGTTGATTAATTCTCTCTTTCTATCATTGTTATGGTATGCCAATCCAAAAAATAATAAATATAAAAATTTAAATGAATTGTAGTTCAGCACTGAAAAGTGCTAGGTTTATTAAAAAATCGTGCTCGTCAAAATATTAATTCAAACTCAATTATGAAAATCATGATACTTTGCGTATGGAAAGTAAAGAAATCAAGGACAAATGCTTTAAATAGTATAACAAATTTTGATTCAGTGCATGTATAAAGTTCAATACAAATAATTAATGACAAACACATAATGTTTTTTTTATTATTGAAACAAATACACAAGATGAATACACATTTCAAAAATTATAAACTCAGGTCCACAAAGCCATAAATGGCTTGAATGTGGAAGTAAACAAATTAAGTAATAAACATAATAGGGTCGTTCCAGGAAAAAACGACCAAAGGTCGTTGCGGCCTGATTTTTGATAATTTTAAAAATTTAATAAGTTGTTACTTAATACTAGTTGAGTTCAAATTATTTTTTTCACATTTTTCAAATTCACCCTTCTCAAGTTACATTACCTTGAACATTGGCCTGAGTGGTAAAAATAGCTCTTTTAAGCCATTGCAAAAGTCGCTGTTATTTCCAAATGAATCAAGATAGCGGATTCCAGTAAACGTAGTTCTTTTCAGCACATGCCCGTCTATCATTTTGGCTTTCATAATGTTCGTCGTACACCCTATGCGTGACCTTCAAATTAGGGGTTGAATATTGAGAAAATTTTTCAGATTGACACTGTTTTTGAAGCTCGATTTACAACTGAAGGGTTGAAAATTACAAGCCAATTATTTTTGTGGATCTTCTACGTATATATGGTGTAGATATTAACCTTAGTTTGTTTAGTTATTTTTATTCCTTCGAACATAAAAAAATCTTGAAAAATTGCAAAATGGTCAAATTGGTACTTTTCGACCCCATGTTTCCCCAAGAGGGCACAGTGCCAAAAAATTGAGTTTGTGCGCGATTAGTGACTCATATATTGGTATTCAATCCCTGAAAGTTTCGTTTTGCATTTCCGTTTTATGTAGAAATGGCAAGCATTTCGGTGTTGCGTTAATTATAAAAATTAATGTTAAAATTGCAATATCAAATTTGTTCACTTGAACCCCATTTTCTCTACAGGGGCAGGGAGATGAACTTTTGTGTTTATGATCTATTAGTGACTCATATATTGATATTCAATCCCTGCGAGTTTCGTTTTGTATTTCGACTGTATGCAGTTATGGCAAGTATTTTTGAAATGTGGCAATATTTTTTAAATAAGTTCGAAAATGTGCAGAAAAATTAAGGTGAAAATGAAGGTGTGAGTAATGCGCTAGTTCCGGGTTGGACGCACCTGAGTCGACCCACCAATACAATAAGAATCTCTGTTCAAAGGGTAGTCAGTGTTATACCTACTGTACAGAGGCCGTGAGAAAGCCACCCTCAGCGAATCTCATTCAATGTACCTGCTAAGCTGCTATCATAAAGCTATCATAAATGCACCGCACGTTGATACCATATTATATTTCTCCGATGGAGCAGCCAGCCAATACAAAAATAGAAAAAAACTTCCCTAATTTATGTCACCACTTGAAAGATTTTCAACTTCACGCAGAATGGCACTTCTTTGCCACTTCCCATGGAAAGGGCCCATGTGATGGCATTGGAGGTACAGTTAAGCGCCTTGTAACAAAAGCAAGTCTCCAGAGAACAGTAACGGATCATATTATGACCCCAAGTGCCATGTACAATAATTATTGTGTAACACACATAAAAGAACACATAACACATAAAAGAACACATAAACATATCTTTTATGTTTCTTCGGATATGATAAATGATGAAGAAGAATCCTTGTCATCAAGATACGAGAAAGCAAGCACTATTAAAAACACTCGAGGAAATCACTTTTTCTTGCCGATAAACGAACAAAGCGTCAAAATCTTCCGGACATCTAGATCGGCGACGTTCAAGGCATTCACAGTGACAAAAATGACGCCAGCATCTAACGAATAGAGGAAGTTATCCAATACATTATTACAATGATAATTGAGTATTTTACATGTTAGGTAGCATATCAGAGGGTATTTTATAGAGTATTGTTCAGTGGAATCATATCATTATCAATCAATATCAATAACACACAAATAACATCACTTCTTTTCGCCACTAAACGAACAATGCGTCAACATATTCCGGACATTTCGATCGGCGACTTGCAAGACAGTCTCAGTAACTAAATGAAATGTATGGGATGCATTACACACTGACGAACAACTTGACCACCATGAAATTTACACGAAACGTAAGTTTTAATTTCATTACAGTGATTGAGTTTACAAGTTCTTATCATAAAGGCCTATCTTTAAGGAAATTGATCTAATTTTAGAAACAACATGATTTGAAGATCGTGCGAGCTAGATTTCCCTTCCAGAAGTACTATCCCCCACCTGATAATTATTCTTCCCATTTAAGCTTAATTATATAACACACTTCAATTAATTAGACTTAGACTAAAATGTATTCTCCACAACAACATGAACAACATTTCTTTTAAATCTAGCTACTAAAACGACGCAATCCTAGATTTCGAAATAATTGAAACAATTTATTTACCCAATGTAGTAGGTACACCCAACAAAAGATAAAATGGTATTCGTTAGCTCTTATTTCATTGATAATAACAAGGATTGATTACAATTGTAATTTATTAAGTCTGTATTAAAATGACCGATATACTGAATTTACAAGTTGATTCAATAATCAACGAATGATTACGCGATTTGCGTACCTATACAATTTAAAATAGTTTGACCCATCACAAAAAATTGCTAGAAAGTCAAACAACGTTACGGAACTCAAAAACGTTACCTATACGAAACTCACAGGGATTGATAATGAATATATTAGTCACAAATATAGTTTGTTCTGTATCCATGTCAGAAAAAATTGGGATCGAAAGTATTTTCTAACTTATTAAAAAAATATTGCCACATTTCAAAAATACTTGCCATAACTGCATACAATCGAAATACAAAACGAAACTCGCAGGGATTGAATATCAATATATGAGTCACTAATAGATCATAAACACAAAAGTTCATCTCCCTGCCCCTGTAGAGAAAATGGGGTTCAAGTGAACCAAATTTGATATTGCAATTTTAACATTAATTTTTATAATTAACGCAACACCGAAATGCTTGCCATTTCTACATAAAGCCGAAATACAAAACAAAACTTTCAGGGATTGAATACCAATATATGAGTCACTAATCGCGCACAAACTCAATTTTTTGGCACTGTGCCCTCTTGGGGAAACATGGGGTCGAAAAGTACCAATTTGACCATTTTGCATTTTTTCAAGATTTTTTTTTATGTTTGAAGGCATAAAAATAACTAAACAAACTAAGGTAAATATCTACACCATATATACGTAGAAGATCCACAAAATAATTGGCTTGTAATTTTGAACTCTTCAGTTGTAAATCGAGCGTCAAAAACAGTGTCAATCTGAAAAATTTTCTCAATATTCAACCCCTAATTTGAAGGTCACGCATAGGGTGTACGACGGATATTATGATAACTAAAATGATAGACGGGCATGTGCTGAAGAGAACTACGTTTACTGGAATCCGCTATCATGATTCATTTGGAAATTACAGCGACTTTTGCAATAGCTTAGACGAGCTATTTTTACCACTCAGGCCAATGTTCAAGGTCATGTAACTTGAGAAGGGTGAATTTGAAAAATGTGAAAAAAATAATTTGAACTCAACTTGTATCAAGTTACAACATATTAAATTTTTAAAATTATCAAAAATCAGGCCGCAACGATTTTTTCGGGATTTGGTTGTTTTTAAATGGAACGAATCAATAAATAAACAGAAAATAACTTGCATTACGATTGCAACAAACGAACAGTTCATTGACGGATGACAAGAACAAAAACTAAAAACAAGAATATGACTGACTCAAAGATGATGATTTATAATTTAACCCTTATCATTTATTGCTAATCTACACCTAACGTACCAAAAATTATTATGAATATGTCAATTCAGTGAATTTAAGACAACAACTATTTCTTAATATTTACTTTAATTTCATTATATTTTTCGAATTGCTTCAGATTTAAAGGCATACTATTAAAAACATTAGGGATTTCACATGAAAGCATCCTCTTTCCATGTTTATTATTAAATAGAGGAACCTCCATAAGATTCTGAATTTCTAACCTAGTAAATCGATTTCTATGCACATAAACTTTATCCTCAAAATAATTTCTTAGAATTAATCTGTATTTACGAAGTGTATTGACATGTTTCTAATATCGTTCGACTTTAAAGTTACAATCTGTCTTTATAGTAAAAAGGAGTAATGCTCTTAATTTTATGAATGTTAATGTTATGTGTAATCACGCGAAAATTATAACAATTTCATTCGGCTTGTGACGTTTTTCAGTCACTTTTAGTTGCCATTTATGTAACCTCTTGGAATTCCATTGCATTGAAATTCCATAGCACACAGGACATCGAGATCAATGGCGATTTTATTTTCATAAAATTATAAAAATTCTCTAAATACCTATATATTTGTTATGAATCTATTCCTTGAAAAGTTTCTTCTTTAATAACACGGTCACAAGCTGGAATGTCGGACGCGACCGGAACTGATTGGCGGTAGTATTCATGTTTACCATGTTGCCAAATTACCAAAATCATGTGACATTCTCATCCACCCTCATAGATTCCAGAAGCAAAGATCTATAAGAAGGATACAGGTGAAAACGTCAAGTTAATTATTTTTAAATAGTTTAAGAATTTCATCTTACATTGACTTTTATGAACTTTCAGAATATGCCCTCGGATTTTAGAAAATATTGCCATAAAGTAATGAAAAATCAATTCATTTATCGATCTGTATGGAAGATAGATTCAACTTTCAACATAAAACTTCGTTTATCTCAGTTTCATCCGAATGTGACTTGTAGCGTTCTTCCAGACCAAAACATAAATGACTAGTGCCATCTATATACGGTTTGGAACTACGAACCATTCCGTGTGTTCCGATGGAGAGAAAATATCGATTTAGTTTGAATTTACGCTTATAAATAAACGGAATTGAAAGTTCACCTACTTGTTATTAAATACTGGTATTCTTGATGCAATACATGATATAAAATGTATTTTGTTAAAATAAATTTAAAGCAGACAAAAACTAATTTTAAAAAACATGAAAGCAACAATCGAAAATTAGATTACAGCCTTCTTAAAACGACTGAGTAGTGAGTTTGACCTCGAAGAGATTTTTAATCGATTTTTCTCAATATCTTTTATCAATGTAATTGTTAACCCAGAAAAAACACTCCGTGTAAAAATACCAGCCAAGTCTCTTTAACTATAAAAAAAAATAGAAGAAATCTAAAAATTCAGCACTGAAAAGGAGTGATATCAAAAAAGGAGCCAAGTCAACGAATTTTCCAAATTTTAATCGTACCATTGAAATAAAAATATCAACCCCCGAGAAATACTTAAAAAAAGGACTTGGCGCATCGTTTTTTTAAAGACACTTTTCTATCCTAAAAGTATAGGAAGAACTCTACAAGTATATTTTCCTGAGTATATCACATTCATTATCGACGAATCATACTACGTTTTAATATAACTAGTACTCTTACCTACTGGCAGTTTTGGTATTTTGTCAATATTCAGAGGAAATAAACGGATAAACGAATAACGAATAAACGGAAGCGGCCTAGTCTATTCGTTATTGCCACTATTTCTAGGGTCATATTAATCAATCAAACTTCTCAATATCGTGACTGAGGGAAATAGCGAAAGCGCTCATTACAAGAAGGCCGTCAATGAGATTTGTATAAGTGACTAGTGCACTGAGCCATGCTGCTCAAATAATTACTGACTAGATTTTTATCTAAAGTAATACGTTATGTAATTTATGAATTTTTTTGGTATAAAATGTTAATTAATAGCAATTAATTACACGGCGAGAAGGTTCCAAGTATAATGCTGTAGTAGGTATGTTGATGTACCCACAAAACTATAGGTACCTACCAATCACAAACACAACTGTTCTGTATTTATTGCTTGTAAGACAATGCTATGTTTCTTTGCGTACTTATATTTAAATTTAAAATATTTTACAGAATGTTCAATATTTAATTTGAAAGTTTTGTCCCAATTTTTCTAGGCATTTCTGAACTACGTAGTATGTGAGTGGCATAAGCTTAAGAATAGAAAAATGTCTTTAAAAAAACGATGCGCCAAGTCCTTTTTTTAAGTATTTCTCGGGGGTTGATATTTTTATTTCAATGGTACGATTAAAATTTGGAAAATTCGTTGACTTGGCTCCTTTTTTGATATCACTCCTTTTCAGTGCTGAATTTTTAGATTTCTTCTATTTTTTTTATAGTTAAAGAGACTTGGCTGGTATTTTTACACGGAGTGTTTTTTCTGGGATATCACTTCTTTTGTTAGTTTATTCATACAGCTTGTAGCACATGTCCGAGCAGGGACTAATTTCTTTAAAAAAATACGCCTCAACCGATTTGGTTACTATGAAAAGTTGCGTTTGGTATAAGATGAAAATGATTATCCAAGAAGAATAGCTTAAGTTTCGCTATAATCGATCCAGCCGTTTTCGATACATGACGTCACTTCCGGTTTTGAAATAGCGGCCGAATTCCGGTATAGGTAATAAGAAAACAATCTAGTTTTATCTAGTTGATACCTTCATGAACGACCATCTGAATTCCTAATCCCTATATTTCCGTAAAATCGGTCATGCCGTTTGTAATATATGACGTCACTTCCGGTTTCATTTAGTGGTTCCTGCCGCCATTTCCGGTACCATTAATTTATTTATTCATTTTTCACAATTGATTTTTCAAATAAATAGCAGAATGAATACGCAGGAGCTAGTTCAGTTGCAATCGGTACAGGCGTTTTAGATATATGACGTCACTTCCGGTTTCAGGAATGGCGGCCGAGAACACTGCTACCTTGAATATATAAATTGTATTGTCTATGTTACAATGTAAGTTAATTATGTACGTATTTTAAGTATAATTTGTTGAAATAAGTTAAATATTGCGTATTTATGACGTCACTTCCGGTTTAGAAAATAAGAAAATAATATTTTTTTTATTGATACTTCATAAAGATGACCATCTAAATCGAATGGCGCTAATTTCGTTCTAATCGGTTCAGACGTTTTTGAGTTATGACGTCACTTCCGGTTTAAAAATGGCGGCACAAAAAATCACAAGAGGCAAGGTATCATCAGACGCCAAAAGTGCATATGTGGTAAAAGTTTCAGGTCGATCGGTTTAGCCGTTTAGGCTGTGGCGCTGTCAACAGGGTTTCCTGATATCATCAGAATCATCATCTTCAGAATCAGAAAGTGGTGTAATTTCACTGTTTTCTCGGTCCTCTAGCGCGCAAATGGCATAACCTATTGTTCCCAAATTTGGTATATGTAGTGGGGTGGGCCATAGCTCGAAATTAAGACATTTCACAACAATGTGAGATTTTCCAATTTTAAGATCCAGTAGGCCGAAAATGCCATGTTGTTGCTTACAGTAAAAGTGTTTGGTCTGCTCCTCAGTTTATTAGGCATTTACGGTATGTTGAGTGACTGTGAGTGTATAGTACGACTTGGCTGGGTGGAGCGACCGCTCCACTAGATAAGGCTTTGTATGAATCTTCAGAACAGTTCAATGAATATAATTTCATAGCTTGAAATGGTGTATTATTTTTATTAAATTGTCCTTGAAAATTAGTACAAATATGGCACTACACGTCTGTAGGACAAAATAAAACTAAATAACCATTCCAACCTAATACCCTGTTCAGACTATGAAAGATGATCTCTGTTAAATATTTAATCTCCATTAAGTCAGCAATGTGAACGCATGTTAGTTAGCTTTGATGACATTAAGACATACCTAACAGAGTTTCAGGAACTCGATTATCTTTTAACAGAGATTAAGTTAATGGAGATGAAATTAACATTAACTGATGGAGATCAGTTAATGGAGAACATAGCCAATCAGATCATTGGTTAATGATTTATATACCAAATCTTCATGGATATTCATTTCATCATACAAAATCGAACAGTACTGTGTGTGCTGATCCGGACCGGCATTCTGGAAATGTGAGAATGTAGGTTTCTGTGGAAAACTTCCATGGAGTCAGGATGAATCTGGAATTCTTCAACCAGAGCTCTTGTCACGTCCTCTTGAAAGCCGGGCTTCACATGTGTGAACGACTGGATCCTGGAAGAGCCGCTTTTCTGATGGAAGAGTGATAACATTTCTGAGTGCAGAATATGTGGAGGACGACTTGGTCTTTAGGTAAAGACACCATTTCAACATCAAGGGATGCCAACAATGCCCCTTCGCTGATTTCGCTTTTGCAGCTTTGATTTGTTCCTGGAAGAATAGTTTGGTCAAGTCGATCTTTCCTGGTGTGGCAGACAGTTGGCCATCGTCGGAGGACAAAATGTCCAGGAAGTCAGCACTGTCTGCATCCGACATGGTGACACCTTTCTTTTCTATGATCTTCGCTACCTTCTTCCTGAGTCGGATAGTTTTCTTCTTTTCAAGCAAAAGAGCGCGCCTTGACTCTCGCACACATTGGAGTGCCTCCTCTCTACTCAAAAACTTTATATTCTTCTTCTTCAAATTTGTGCATTTCATTTGTCTCTTCAGTCTCTTCTTCAATTTATTCTGGTAAATCTTGCATGCTGTACAAAAGATGTTTTGAGAAAGAATACTACACGTTGCGGAAGAATTTTGTTCTACTATAATTGATTTTTCTTTTATCAAAGATGCCTGGTGTTCCAAGTTATTATTGAAATGTGATTTGCAGATGTGCCACTCTTCCTTCAGCTTTCTTAGAAATACTATGTAATCGTAGGTGTTCGGATCAAAGCTCTGTGGGCATTGCGACCAGAAATTGTTGGATGTGGGTATATTATTGAAAACCGTGATGTTGAATTTGAATAACATGTCAATTACATACAATAACCCTTCAGTAATGAACACTTGGATGCATTCATGGTCATATGATACCATGAGGTTGTTCCGGAATATATTGTTCGCTACTTCATCAAAACACGAAGGGACCAATATGGTACCCGAATATGAATGATCGCTTTGCCAACCAACATCTTTAGCAGAAGCGGCATTTTCATCTGATGATAGGGCTGTTGAAGGTTCTTAAATGTGAGACTCAGCAGCAGGTTCATTGTCATTATCCGGGGTTTTCTTCGACTTCTTTGAAGGCTGCAGCGATTGTCTTGCACAACGTTTTCTGCATTTCTGTGCTTTATCCTAAAATAAGATTCCAGTTATATCAGTGTAGGAACTACCTAAGTAAATACTATACTAGGTCATACTAGGTATACCAATTAGCTTAATTTAGCACTGATGTGCATTTTTTTGAGTTTTTTTTGAAGTACCTACCTACCTAGGTAGGTATACCTAGCTGTCAGCTACCTAGTTACGTGCTTCACTTACCACATCATTCTGATTTTTATTTGCTGGAAATGGATCTGGATGTTCATCTGTGGATCCATCAGCATTTTGAAAATGTTTGGAGCATATATAAGTGTGTCGATGAATGTCAGCACGAATCTGCACGTTTACATAAGTGGATCCATCTCAGGCATTTCTTGCATTGTTCACAGTTCTTGGGATTGTGTGTGGTTTCACTTATTAATGTGGCATAATACACTGAACATGGCTTTGGGAATGGAATCATTTTCACTTCGCTGTCCACAGTATTGCTGTCGCAAATACCATGGCAACAATACGTTCGCCTCTTCCATTTTTTTGACCCGGCGACATTTCTACCACCACGGCTTGGTAACATTGTTTTGACTTTAAAAAAAACACTAATCCCCAGTATAAACTTAATAAATAAATAACTAATATAACACACACAAGCCACATATGAACTGTAAATCTATAAATAAAACTGATACTGCACGCAAATATGACTCAAAACTCTCTTGTTGACATTCGTCAAAGCATCCAAGTCTGCGATACGATTCAGCAACATGGCGGACAGGGCTGAGCGTGACGTCACTGCCTAGTGACAACCTTGGGTACGTCCGCCTAACCCGCAAGATGCCTCTCTCGGCACGTATACATCTCTATGATCAAATATTCTAGTGTGAATGGGGTATAAGACATTATTTTCATTGAACTGTTCTGAAGATTCGAACAAAGCTATTTTACTAGGAAAATAGTAATTGTCACAATAGTAATTTGCGCGACTTGGTTCTGATTCCGAAATATTTTGAGTACATTTGTTGTTATTTGATCGGTTGCTAGGTCACGGCCAATGAGAAATGAAACAGTTGAAGATCATTCCCACAAATGTTGCTTATTCCTTTCACTCGTGGCGCTGGTGGTTTGAACACTCGGTGCCTATAGGCATCCTGCGTGAGATAAGGTTGCCTTAGTAACCTATATAAAGGTATAGGGAATAAACAAAACTGACAGCGGCAATACAATGTTCATATTTAGAGTGATTATTTATGAAAGAAAGATATTTAAGTAAGTACATAGTAATAATAATACGAAATATTTATCCATTTACATTTACATGTTCAAGTTAAATATTCATCAGAGAAATATTATGTATCTGTTATTTATAGCTTTGACACATTTCCCATACCCTCTCAGCCTCCATTTTTCTACCCTTGTGACGTCACGAGCAGGATTCCTATAGATATTTTCTTTGAAACTGCACAACTTTTCTTTTCGTCGTTTTTTCTACCTACCTTGATTTCTTGATTTAGAAGACGGTGTAGGAAATTGAAAGTGTCTACATACCTTGATCTGATTGTCAACTCTTTATTTTCGTCTTAAACTATTTCTTCAACGAGATAAAATTTAAATTGCATTATTTTGCGGTTCATTTAGTGTTTAATTGGAAATTGATTGTTCTAAAACATGAGTGACAAGTCTGGAAGTAGTTTAAAGGACAGAATTCTGGCTGCATTTACCTGGCCTTGCTCCGCCAGCCAGCACTTAGCTGACTCAGTTCAGAGAGCTACTATAATAATGTAGTTTTTTTGGTCTCTTCTTCACTCTTCAACCCCTCGCTGCTAACAATAATCTTAACTAACCTAATGAGCTAATCTAGTGGTAGCATGGCCACCACCTGGACGAGACGGCAAGCGTCCAGGAACTTGTATACTATAATAAGTTAATAACTAATCTCGACGCATGGATCCTTTAGCTGTTGAGCTTCTAGGACTACTTAGGATGAGGATGACCATTTAGAATAATAACACTGATAAACCTATTAACTATTTATTATTGTTCTTACTTACATGATACTTAGTTGTATGAACGTTGTGGGCCTGGATGGCGACACGTGACACTTGAACTTGCACTCTTTACCACTGGACACTGATTGACGATTGAAGACCGAATGAGAGCACTCTGCTGACTGCTGAAGAACATCTTTAGCAGCAGTCAGCAGGGTGTAAGACAAACTGATACTAACTAACCACTACTCTGTAGAGTGATAAGCAACGACTGAACATGACTAACCGTCTGACTGACTGACTAAACAGGGACTGAGCGAGGGTTTGATGTCACCTCGGCTATTTATTAACATTGCGAGCATCACCTAGCGGGGGTTGGTCAGGGGGATGATTTCACCCCTTCAGGCTAGAAAGCGCATACATTCTTGAGGAGAAAATACTGCGTAACAATACTCAACCCCGCGCCATTGCGTGAAGGTCGCGTCATCAATAAATAAGCCTTTGTGCTCATCGTAACGGTATCGGGTAATAAATACCTCGAACACCCGAACAATCTCAGTGACGCTAAAGAAGCTACTTGGCAATAGTAATAAGTTCACCTTATAACAATACTCTCCTTTCCAAATAGAAACTCATCTCCTAAGAGATTAGTTTCTCATTCTAGAAGAATATGACTGTAATTTGGTGCCCTTAGTTACCTGAAGTTATACAATGTTAAATTAATAAAATATAATTCTAAATGCGAAATATCGAAAATGTGTCCATCAAATTTTTAACAGTATACATTGAAATTAACAATACATTTTTTTTTATATACCATCCAGACCACTATGATATAGACTAATCTTAACTTAAAATTAACATTCCTCTCCACTGTTCGGTGAAATACCATATGCGAAAACGCATTTACATACAACAACGTGACATTATCGTGCTATCTCTTGAAATTACAATTAAAGGTTGAAATACCATAAGTGTTACCATGTAATTAATCTAATTTCTTACATTATTACCATTTATACAACATGACATTACCGTATCATTGCTTGCCATATGACAATTAAAAGTTGAAATACACATAAGGTAACATTGTGATTAATCCAATCTCTTAAGACAGGGGTGAATTGAAATTACCTAGTATATATGTGAAGTTGCAAAACATGACTTTTAACAATAGATCAAACACGGAAACAACAAACTGGATTCTCGGGTCCGTCAACACTATACAGCTACCCTTATTCAGTGGGTCAACTTTCACTCTCACTTGGCACACGTAATCTTGCGGTAAATTAACGTCAGTCTGTAACTCGGGGAGGGTTCGATCAAGGTGATCGTCCGTCTAGACTTTGTCAAGCCAGGATATGGGGCTTTCTTCTCGACAGGTAGATTTGTTGTTGTCGATGTACAGCACCCCCGGCTTAAACGTGAACCCCTTGTTCCTCCGTACAGCTGATCGCTCTGCCTCGCCTGGTGCCTGGAGAGTGTCCGTTTTGACGTCCCTCCAATCCGAGCCTGGCGCGTCCAAGGACAGAAGCTATAAAATATTTTAACACAAGTAAACATTCACATATATAATGGCAATCCACCCTCACTCCAATCACATTTCCCTTTCCTTGTGTAGCGCTACGTCTGTACGCTACACAACATACTAGATATGACACTTTCGATTTCAAATTCATTTGTCATACTCCTATATTATGTTTAAATCTAAGCTAATACAATGATTTAGTGTGTACACACACATTATAACTATAAGGCTCCTTCATTGTTTCTTTGTCCTACTCCCATCATACTGTAAACACATTTTTTTTTTTTTAATTAAGTATATGTACGGAGAAAAGCAATATGTGCCTGAAGGGTTGTTCTCTCCGAGGTCTTCCTTCCGGCGACTTAGCTGAGAAGACGCCTCGGTTGGCGCCGACGTGGACTTCATAGACGACAGCGGTCTCGCCTCGTCCTCCTTCGACTATCGCTCCATCCATTTCCAATGGCATTTATAAAATTAAATTTGTAGAACTAGATTATTCCACTTAAAATCGAGAAGTTACTGATTACGTTACAGTAATTTAGGATGACATGCAAACAGATTGTCCATTCATACATGAAATAATTTCCAAAACAATACCCAATTAAACTAATAATTTCCTACTTTAAGTCCACAATCAAACTTGGAAACAAGTATTTCACAATTGTAATTTCTCTCTCTCTCTCTCTCTCTCTCTCTCTCTCTCTCTCTCTCTCTCTCTCTCTCTCTCTCTCTCTCTCTCTCTTTTTTTTCACACCACATACCTTCCTCTATTCTACGGTTCTAATAGCTATTTGTCTTGAAATCTGCCTACCAAATGGCGGTCCTTATGGCCCTGGACACATTTGTTGTGCTCAAGATTGTCGGCACGGCACCTCCATGGGATGTTGTCTTTTATTTCTCTAGACTACCCTGGGCTATACAGCTTGGCGCCTCCACTGGTCAGGCCCTTTATTGCTCTGGGACTGTCTCTGTAGATTCCTAGACACGGCACCTCCACTACAGTTCTACTATACGTTACCTTCCAATCAAACGCAGGCCAATCGAACTCGCGATTGTTTACCTCCTAATCCTAATCTTACCTCGCATGTACGATCACTTATTTCTGACTCGTACTTCCCTGCGGTACCTCATTAAATCTACTTATTTCTGACCCGTACGATCACTTATTTCTGACTCGTACTGTCAACGTCTTTCAACGACATCACTTATTTCTGACCCGTACGATCACTTATTTCTGACTCGTACTGTCACCGTCTTTCAACGACACCTAAATCTATTGTCTTAATAGCTATGTCTCTGGAAATCTGCTTCTCAGATGGACCTTTATTGCTCTGGCCCGATCTGGTGCGCTCAAGATGAGCAGCACGGCACCACCATCGGTTTTCGTCTTTTATTTCTCTAGACTTACCCGGTACCTGAAACGGCAGGTGTCTCCACTGCTTCACGGACCTTTTATTGCTCTAGGCCGGTAGCTGTGGGCTATTCCTGTGACACGGCACCTCCACAGTCGACTGGTCCCGATTGCTCTAGACTCGCGTCATCTGAGGGGTGTCCCTCCTCCACTCCTCCTGCTGCTGCTTGCGACTGAGGCAAAACTCCGCGCAACAAGGATACTTGTCGGGGTGTTGCTCTCGCCGGGGTGGTCTGCCGGTCGCCCAACGCCTTCTTCCTACCTGCTACTGCTAATAAAATCTACTTTCTACCGCACAATCATTGTCGAGAGTAACCTGATTATCTCCGCGGGTATACTAACTAACACTTACACGAATCCAAGCTAAACCTTCCAAACCATCCGTTTGTAATTCCCAGTCTAAGTTCATCGTAGACTGCACTGCATTCATCTCCGACACAGTGCTTCCTATAGGTGGCAAACCTAATGCACAATATTGGCGCGAACTCGAACCTCGAATCTCCCGCCTCACCACTAATACTGGCCTCAATCACCAATACATTTCTTTCCTTGCATTTAAATTTATAAAACAAATTATTCCTAAATTATTTACATTTATTCCTATCTTGAGACATTGTCAAGTGCAACAATATTGTCTCCACGGCTCATAATACCCTTTGAGAAAGCAATGCAATACCCAAAATGCGCCAAGAAATCGAGGCCTAGAACCCGTCCGTTTCTACTGCTAGTTCTATAAACATATAATCACTCCATCGAAGACACACCGCAATATACACACAATACACCAACACACACTCATATAGTTATCTTTAATATAAAATCTCGTTCCAGTATACATCATACGAGATCTGGTCATCCTCTTAAAATATTAAAAATCCCAACCGCTCTGTCACCACTATAATAATGTCGTTTTTTGTCATGGATCCTTTAGCTGTTGAGCTTCTAGGACTACTTAGGATGAGGATGACCATTTAGAATAATAACACTGATAAACCTATTAACTATTTATTATTGTTCTTACTTACATGATACTTAGTTGTATGAACGTTGTGGGCCTGGATGGCGACACGTGACACTTGAACTTGCACTCTTTACCACTGGACACTGATTGACGATTGAAGACCGAATGAGAGCACTCTGCTGACTGCTGAAGAACATCTTTAGCAGCAGTCAGCAGGGTGTAAGACAAACTGATACTAACTAACCACTACTCTGTAGAGTGATAAGCAACGACTGAACATGACTAACCGTCTGACTGACTGACTAAACAGGGACTGAGCGAGGGTTTGATGTCACCTCGGCTATTTATTAACATTGCGAGCATCACCTAGCGGGGGTTGGTCAGGGGGATGATTTCACCCCTTCAGGCTAGAAAGCGCATACATTCTTGAGGAGAAAATACTGCGTAACAATACTCAACCCCGCGCCATTGCGTGAAGGTCGCGTCATCAATAAATAAGCCTTTGTGCTCATCGTAACGGTATCGGGTAATAAATACCTCGAACACCCGAACAATCTCAGTGACGCTAAAGAAGCTACTTGGCAATAGTAATAAGTTCACCTTATAACACTACGACAGAAGATATGATCGCCCCGGAAGTGAAAGATTTAGAGTGTGAGTAGCAATCAAAGTCACCTGTACCTTGTACATATTTTTAAGTTCTTCCACCGATCGTCTTTGTACAGTTCACAGTTTGCACGTGACATCACCTCATTGTTGCTCGATCTCCATGGTAACATGTCAGCGGTATTTGGTTGATGTATTAATTGTTATCTGTGCAATTGACCAATGTAGATCTGACCAAACTACGACGTCATAAAACAAAAGTCAATGTTTGGTCACAACCAAAGAGCTTATATACACAACAAATTGAACACATGATATTATTAGAATAATGTTGAATTCGTACAGAATTTAACAGTTTTACAATCAACAAATTGCCGTTAATAATTGTATTGCTTTAAGCTATCTACTTGAATATTGTTCAGTATTAATTAACTTCTCATAAGAGAGGAAGGGCCTTTTTAAGTTAACGAAACTATCCAGTGACAGACGCCATTAAAAAGTAAAACGCTTTGGCAACATACCTGGCAAAATATAATTTGTTTCGTTGTAGCATCTGTAATAATTGTCCAGCAAATCATCAAACATGATTTATATGATTTAAATATATTGATTGTACTATTTCAAGTGATAAATTAAACTAGATTAAACACGTGTGAGCTATTTCTTTGATCTTTCTGAATTTCATTTGTTTGAATGAAAAATTGTTTTTTCTATGAACCCTGGAGTAACCATGGTAATACTTTTGTCTATCATAAGGCAACGCCCACCTTCATTGGTCAATTGACCAATGTAAAACTCCTCCCCCCACTACGTCATAAAACAAAAGTCAATGTTTGGTCACTGACAGCTACCCGCTCCGCTGTCTGTTAACAGCTAACAGCTGTTTCTTACAGAATTGAACAGTTTTACAATCTACAAATTGCCACTAATAATAGTACTGCTTTAAACTATCTAGGTAGGTACTTGAATATTGTTCAACTCCATAAAAATCACTCGGTGTAAAAATACCAGCCAAGTCTCTTCAACTATAAAAAAATAGTAGAAATCTAAAACTTCAGCACCGAAAAGTAGTGATATCAAAAAATTGGGCCAAGTCAAAACTAAATTTTAAAAACCAAAATATACTTGGCGCATCGTGTATAAATAATACAGACGTACTATATGCCAAAAATCAAATGTACCTAAATATATAATATACTTTATATTTTTTATATTTTATATAAACACGATGCGCCAAGTACATTTTGATTTTTAAAATTTAGTTTTGACTTGGCCCAATTTTTTGATATCACTACTTTTCGGTGCTGAAGTTTTAGATTTCTCCTATTTTTTATAGTTGAAGAGACTTGGCTGGTATTTTTACACTGCGTGTTTTTTATGGGGATATCACTTATTTTTTTTAGTTTATTTACACAACTTGTGAAACATATTGGAGCAACAATGACTAATTCCTTTAAAAAAATACGTTATTTCCGAATTAATTACTAAGAAAAATAGTGTTTGGAGCTAAATATTAACTTAAAGTGATATGCCATGAAGAATTGCAAAAGCATCGTTCCAATAGGTCCAGCCGTTTTCGAGATATGGCATAACTTCCGGTTTTCAAAATGGCGGCTGAAAGCACTTACACATTGTATTAATATTATATAAATACTAATATTTCATTATAAGCCTTCTGAATAATTAGTAGGTTTTTATAAAAAGGGGAAGTGAATTTAGGCAGATTTCGCTCAACTATGACGTCATTTCCGGTTTCAGTAATTATAACACTTTAAATTCACTTATGTTATTTCATAAAGAGGACCGTATGAATCGATTGGCGCAAATTTTGTTCCGATCGGTATAGCCGTATTTGAGATATGACGTCACTTCCGGTTTCAAAATGGCGGCACAAAAAATTCATAAGGGGCAAGGTATCTACAGACTGACAACCTGGATAAGTGGTGAAAATTTCAGATCAATCGGTCTAGCCGTTTAGGCTGTGGCGGAGACCGCGGAATTTATTGGAAGATGAATCATTATCTAGTCGGGCGATAGCTCGACGCTGCCAAGCACCGTCTTTTACGAGGTCTACTTTTTATAAACGGCGAGCTTACTTCCAGGAGACAAAGCCCCATTTACACGGTAAAATTTCCTGTAAAATCTTATATAAAATCTTTTCGTAAAAGAAATTTTACCGTGTAAACAAGCCAATTTGATGGTAAAATCTTCGTAAAATGTTTTGTTAAGGGTTGTGTAAAACCTTTTATGATATAAAACATGTTCTATGTCTGTAAGAGATTTTATGGAATCAGCCAATCAAAGAACTAGAACTCAAGGACAAGTTCAATACTTCAAAATACTATGAATAATAGCGATAATAAAGTATGAAACTATACATTATATTATACTTGACATGTAAATAATGCATTTTAAGTACATACCTGGGTAATTCTCCAGTAAACGGAACTTTTGGTAAAACCAGTTTCACTTGCTTAAATTTATATATATATATATTTTTTTTAGACGTTTGTACATATGGCTAACTGAATATAATAACATTTAGCACCATTCTTAATTGAGCGAGCGTAGCGAGCGTCACCACGGTACTCTTATGGCACTATCTCTGTGTGTTTGTTTGTATGTTTTTTTTTTTTTTTTTTTGTGGTCACAGCCCAGGTCAAACCGCTCAAGCAATCGATCTGAAATTTTGTACACATACTAACATACTCTATGCGGTCCCTGGGATCGTTTTTGAACGAGCTCCCGTGATTGGTTCAAATTTTAAAAAAATTATCTTTCGATTGGTTGCTTCGATTAATTTGAAATTTAGCAAAAACATTGCAACAAACATTGTACCCAATCATAAAAAGTTTTAGCCAAATCCTCCTATTGGTTTAAATTTAAAACAATTTTTCATGTGATTTTTGACATTTAAACTAGAACAGATTGACCGATCAACTTTAAACTTCGCGTGGTCATTGGTACCAACATTTTAGGTATTTTTGCCAATTTTCAGTCTAATCTGTCGTTATTTTCAAAAGTTTTGTCATTTTAAGGTCATTTTATTCCATAATCTTGAAAAATGTATACTAAATTGTCATCCCTGCCTTCTTTAAGCTTCTGTTCCAAGGCAAGGCCTGTAGAGCAGCCAAGTTATCCATCAATGTACAGTAAAATGAAAGCATTTTTAAGCTAGCGCATAAAATCGGATGCAGTACGAAGGCCAAATCCTCTAATTGGTTTAGTTTAAATAATGTCTTCTGATTGGTCGATAATAAAAATGTTCACATTAAATTTTGCATGGTGATCAAGACCAACTTAATATTAAATTTTACATATTGTAAGCCTAATCAGTATGAGCCAAGATTGTTTGGTTTTAAAATTGCCTAAATTTCGTTTTAAATATTGGCAATGTCGTGTTTTGATGGTTTTAAGATATAATTTCTCTTAGTTTTATGTTAATCAACACAGATAAAATAAAATCACAAAATAGAAATTTTACAAAATGTTGGATTTTAAAGCAAAATTTCGTGATTAAAAGTGATAAAACCATATAATCTTGGCTCTACCAATCAGTCAAGTATTAATTGTTATTTTACGAGTTTAGTATGGGATGTCACAAGAGATTTCTGGAGAAGGTATGTAGGTAAGACTTCACGACACAATGGATCAGTTATTCATCCAGAGTATTATGGAGATTGAAAAAATGCAGAGAAAATCGTCTTGTGCCGTGTCGTGCATCGTTACTATGGGGATGTTGCATGTTCTGTGCTCGCTCATCAACGCGTTACACTTAGCACCATTCTTAATCTTATGAATTTTGGCTGATGAATTTTTACATTTGCTTGACATTGAAAATATTCAATGAAATCAAGGGAATGACGAAAAGTTGCTTGCAAGGGAATGACAAATTGAGGTTAATATCACATCTGTTGTTTTCCCGCGTGTTTTATGGTCATGAGACAAACATTTATCAGATCAGTATTACAGCCAAAACTATATACCTGGGTTTGGAGAATATTTTAATTAGCATTAATCAAAATAAGTGATGGCAAGGGAATGACGTTAATAAAAATACTCAGCAGATATTTGATCTTTTTCTTCTCGATTCAACACAGAAGAAAAAAGCACATCTTTCAAACTGCTGGTCAAAGTGAAGTTAGCATCAGCTCAATGGAATGGCTGAAGTAAATATCACATATTGCCAACCGTAAACACGAAAATCCCCACACAAATTGGTGCAAGGGAATGACAAGTTTTTATAAGGACATATTTTGACAACCAAATTTTGCCACGCCATTTTTTATTATTTTTATGTATATATTAGTAATGGATTATATAGGCATTTAGCAACATCAGATATGCAATTGAAAAATATTATAATTGTACAAAAACAAAAACTTGTATATAGACTGCCAAGCACATTTCCCCCTAAAAAGATTGAGATCTAAAAGAAGGTCGCAGCAATAATATATTGTTGAAACATTTTCGCACTTAAAATTCGTGAAATCATTTCGCCCAGTTACTGCCGCCAAGCACAACATTATAAACCAAACATTGTACCCAAATTTGAGATTGAAAAAATCTCTATGTGAACCATCATAGTATAAACTTTAAAACAACTAAAAATAGAAAGTATTCAAATTTTAAAAACGAAAACAAAATCAATTTAAAAACATTTTTTTTTTTACATAACTTAAAATACAAATTAAAAAAAATTATTTAAAATTAAATAAAACAAAATAAAAGTAAAAAAAAATAAAAATAAAGCTTGGCGCATTGTGTCAAGGAGGGGGCAACATAAAAAGAAAATGTCGACCAAGGAGACGACGAAAGAAAGAGGAAGAAGAAGATGATGAAGGAAAGAAGGAAGAAGTCAACATGATGGTGCAAATTCAATGCGCCAAGCTTTATTTTTATTTTTTTACTTTTATTTTGTTTTATTTAATTTTAAATAATTTTTTTTAATTTGTATTTTAAGTTATGTAAAAAAAAAATGTTTTTAAATTGATTTTGTTTACGTTTTTAAAATTTGAATACTTTCTATTTTTAGTTTTAAATGAGTATAATTGTTTTAAAGTTTATACTATGATGGTTCACATAGAGATTTTTTCAATCTCAAATTTGGGTACAATGTTTGGTTTATAATGTTGTGCTTGGCGGCAGTAACTGGGCGAAATGATTTCACGAATTTTAAGTGCGAAAATGTTTCAACAATATATTATTGCTGCGACCTTCTTTTAGATCTCAATCTTTTTAGAGGGAAAGGTGCTTGGCAGTCTATATACAAGTTTTTGTTTTTGTACAACATGTCACATGAGGTGGTAGTTTACAGCAGCTTTCATTGATCATTGAGTGTTACCTATCATTACATTGTTAACGCCAACGACGTCACTTCTTGTCTAAAAATTTCTGTTTTTCTTCCAATAGTTCCCAAGTTAGTATAACCATAGAGATTCATATACTTACAGAGAGGGGCAAGTAGATAGCCAGCCTTGGTATGATGCGATGTACATTGTCAGGGTAGATCTGAGCATGCTCAGCCACCATCTTGGAGATTATTTCAAAAATTACTTTAAAAATGGCACCCCCCTCGATTGTAATGTTGTTGGCAAGAGACTTGAATGTTACTTTGTACTAACCTTCAGTGCATACTTCACAGTAACAAACAACACAGAATAAATAAATGTACAGTAAAAACAAGATATAATATTGTAAAAGTCTTCTGATTCAAGTTAAAAACGTGTTTCTAGTAAGTTTAAAATTTGACAGCTCAAAGTAATTTTTTCACTGCCTTCCGAATTAATTTTCCATTTCAGTGGCAGTGAATTATTAAATATCTCCAATATGGAGAAAAAGGATCTTTCAAAATTAGTCAAGCATTAACCAGTAGTTACCCCTCTCTGTAATATATCTCTATGGTATAACGAAAGGGTCAATTTCTTTTGGTTGAATATGAGTTATCTCAACTTTTAAATTGCTAAAAGTTCACAACTTGTGAATAACGTAAATTGTAGGTGTATTGTTCCGGTGTAGACCGGAATTTGTGCGTCATCTCGTACTACGCATATTAGTTACTAGTTGGTAAACTGAAAGGTACACGAAAGGTAGATGATTGTAAATGCGTTTCCTTAATTTTAAATTCTTCTAAGTTCACTTTTTTGTGTAATTTAAACTCTATTGGTAAAGCGTTAAGGCTTACAGATGTTTACAGCACATTTTAAATAAAATCCGGATGTGTTTTGGAAGGCAATATAACTTAAAAGGAACTTATTTCATAAGTTAACTTTCCAGTTTCTGGAAACTTTCCAGGTAGGTAACTAACCAGTTCTTTATTTGAACTGGAACTAGTTCCTTTTTTGAGGAACTAATCCAACACTGCTGTTTAGTGATAGTTCCATAACATGGATTATGCCGCAAATTTTTCCGCCAACAGTTTAAAAACGTACCAAAGATCACGAGTGGGGTTATGCTGAATATGCATATATAATTTTCTATTATTACCTACGGGTGATTTTTTAAATTAGGGGATGTTGGAAGGGATCAAGTATCATACGGTATGGGTTATTTCATATAGAATGAGTACACCAAATTTGGTTGAGATCGGTCAAAGGGTGTAGGAGAAAATAAGAACGTTCATACCAAGAAGCCTTTTCCATTGTTCATGCGCAGAGAGACACTACTGAAAGTTAAAGGAATTACGGCAAAGGATGTGGCCATTTGATATTGCCTTGTTGTGAAAATTGATTTTGAAGATGTCAACCTAGAGTTCATTTAAGATTAACTAGCTGAGCCACCTGGTGTTTATAGTGCTGGTTGGGAAGGAGTAGGACGTATATCATTAACAGTCACAAAACACACCAACACACGAACAAACCAACAAAGAACGGTCAACCTGATTGTACCTGACTGATTGCCAAGATACCCGAGAAGCTAAAGCACGATTTTTGCCGGAGAACAGACGCATAATCCTTGATCACACGCTTATAAATTCCCTAAGGTGTCTACCGCTTACATCGGTATGTACGAGGGACAATCAATTAAAAATCAATGTACCTACACATATTTTGTTTAAATCTCACTAAATGATAATTAACATAAAAAATCTCAAATGATTAAAAAAAAATATATATATATATATATATGATAACAATGAGAAAAAATGGTAACACGGAGCGTATTTTATCTCCTCGGTCCCATTCAGTGCGTACCTATACATTTAAAAAAAACTGTTGCTCGTCAAGACTCAAGTGAAAAAAACATTGTTTAAAATATGACTTTATCCAACACGTCATGTAATATACAAGCTAATGTTCAAATTCTTTTAAAAAGTACCAAATATAGTTATGCATGTAATTTATGAATAAGATTTTTTTATTTCATTTTGAATGAAATGGCTTTAAATAAAAGTCCTTTACGATTACTAATTTTACCCTGGGGACGTCTTCGAACGAGTCGTGTGCTTACTCATTGTCTTGAAGTAAACAATTTTACAATAAATAGTGTGAAAATAAGTTATTTGAAAATACAATTGTGCTAGAAGACAGCCTCCTACTGCAGCAGAATCTATTATGTTATATTCCAAAACAAGTGTCATCTACGTACATTTGTATTCGTTTAAAAGTGTCAAGACAACATAGGAAACCAAACCTCTGATACGCTCACAACACAACCCCCACCCCTAATCCACCAGCCACTGAATAGATCTGAATGTGTATTGTTTATTCTCCAAGCAATGACGATTCACGATATTAAATGACCTTTTATTGTTGTTGTTTATTGATTATGGTGTGTGTGGGGGGGGGGGGGGGGAGGGGGTGTATGTGTTTATTACGCATAGATCATACAATCAATTAGTCTACCGGTCTTTATTCCTGATAGTGATGGCATATTGTTGATGCATCTAATTGATTTATTGTTTGTTTTGATATTTTAGACAGTATGAATTATTTCGTGCATTAGGTATTCTTTTAAAAATGCCATTGCATAATTGACCATGTTTGTAAACACCTTTCGCACAAGGCATTCGATTGGCGTCAGAATACCATTGTTCATTGTGCGTAGTTAATCTATTATTCTTTATTCTACACATAACGAAGTTTCCATACTCTCGAAACTGAAATAAATTTAGATATTATAATATTCATACGTGAAGTAGTAGATATAAAGATGTCATTATGGAACGGAATCGATGTCTGTTATTCGTTTGTATTATTGTCCCAATACTTGAATATCCATAAATACTATCCAAACTAGTTTTCTCAAATGGTTGATACTACGTCATATTCTGTCGTCATATTGAGGTACCTATATTTGAGGTTTGAATCTTTCAATGTGACAAAATTATGAAATGCATAATGAATTCTTCTATGAACAGCACAATTAGTCGACAAATATCTATCGAGACGCAGTCTGCTGCCGATTTCTATAACAAGCAAATGGGCGAAGATTTCAACATGCAGTAAGTTAGTAGATGAAGGGGAAGAGCGGAACGCTTAATATTGATAAATTTTCCACTTCCGGTTTGAAATTTTTGTTTTTTCTTGAAGTGGAGTGTCTAGCAATACATTGTCTTTAATGTTGCCAAATTTCAAAACTGTCGATGGACCCGTTTGACTTTTGAAAAAAATTAAAATTTAAAATTGGATAAATTCACTTCCGGTCAAAATATTTCAGATTTTCTTTCAGAAGTACGCGTGAGAAGGGGGACTCTATGTGTCTACCAAATTTCAACTCTCTAGACCAAACCGTGCAATCTGTAGAAAAGGGCAAGCAAAACGACGTGCCTAACTAGCTAGCTAGCCAGCCAGCCAGCCAGCCAGCCAGCCAGCCACCATGAAAGTCAATCCTTGCATGTTTGAGGCCCAAAATTCACCCCGAAGGGATGAACGCAGCACTTTGATATTTGGTTAGGTGTTGTCAGGTGGCTAAATATACCCGATAACCATGATTTTCAACTTTCATTTCTCACTGCATGTATGCCTGTCGACACCTCGTTTCGACCACTTAAGCCGTTGCGGTATAAGTCTCTGGTAGTAGCTCGCACGTTGTATTAGAGCGGTGCTTGGCAGCGTCGAGCTAGCGCCCGACTAGATGCTACCACTGCTTGAGAAAAAGTAAAAACTGCTAGAAAACATGATAGGGACTCCCCAAGGGAATGACATTTTGCACCCTTTTTGATTCCCCAAAATTTGTAATTTTGAGTTTGAGTTTTTGTATCTTCGAATTTAAGTTTACCTTGTCCTTACAAATATTTAAAAAAATTATTCACACAACTTTTTGCTCTCATCGAAGTAAAAATCAGCCAGGACATTAAAGTTCCGTTTAGTGGAGAATTACCCACCTACGATAATACTAGTCCATATTCATGGGTACACTGGGTAACGCTTAAACATGCCAAAACTACAACGAACATAAATTAAATAATATAAAAACAAAAACAAAACACAATTCTGAAATCACGGCCCTCTTTATTTCAAGAAAGTAAGAAAAAATGCCTTCTGAAAGCATTGTTATTGATAAAAACAAATGTCACGTGACTGACTGACTTTCATAAAATAAAATGCTATCGTGTAAATGGTCTTCAAATTTGCTTCAAAGGATTCCATAAAATTTATTTTACAAAAGATTTTACGAAAAGATTTTATAAAAGATTTTACTGGAAATTTTACCGTGTAAATGGGGCTTTATACAGCAACAGCTTTAGTGGTGATTTCGGGGTATCGGCTCGCATTGACGCAGTTTGAAATGGAAGTTTAAAACCATGGTTATCGGGTATTATTAACCACCTGACAACACCTTCCATATTTCAAAGTGCTACGACCGTCCCTTCAGGGTGAAATTTTGGCCTGAAACACGACGGAAAACACTTTCATGGTGACTGACTGGCTGGCTGACTGGCTGGCTGGCTGGCTGACTGACCACGGTTTGCCCCTCTCTACAGCCCAAACCGTTTGGTTTAGAGAGTTGAAATTTGGCAGAGACATAGATATGGTGGGTATGTAGGGCCTTTTGAAAAAAAATCCGAACTATTTTGACCGGAAGTGAAGATATTCGCGAAAGTTGTATGATTAAAAAATAAAAAATCGAACGGTTACATCGAGAGTTTTGAAATTTAGCATAATGAAAGATAATATATTGCTATACACGCCACTTCAAGAAAAACCAAAATTTTCTGACCGGAAGTGGAGAAATTATCAATATTTACGTTCCGCTCGTCCTCTTTGAGGTAGTAACAAACCTGCTGCAATCTTTGTTCGTCTCACTGGCTAATTCACCTGAGGCAAGTGCCTGCGACAATGCCATTCCTGTGGGGTCGTGAGTTCGATTCCCACAAGAAAGCTAATATTTTTTATATTTTTTTCAATTTACTTCCTACCTTTTGGCGTTCATGGATAATGTGCAAAATGATAATCCGATATGCATTCAACGCTTATACATAGCTGCACTTTTAATATTATACATAAATGGAATATAATAATGATTTGACAATACACGTTGAAGGTTGCTATTAATAATAGAACAATTCGTGGTCAGAACAGAACTTTGGTGACTCAGTTACTAAACTAGAAAAAGGCTCCATTAGTCGGTGTATTAGGTCTTCACAACTTTTAATTTGTAAAAATTATTATATTATTTTATTTAAGTTAATTTGTTTATCTTGGTGGCTCAGTTACTTAACATGAAAGCACACAAAAAGGCTCCATTACTCGGTGAATTACCTGTTCAAAACTTGTAATTTGTCCAAGTTATTTAATTATTAGAATTATGTTTATTTGTGAATCTTTGGCTCAGTTACTATAAACAAGAAACAACACAAAAAGGCTCCATTACTCGGGGTATTAACTGTTCATATGGATTATAATAACGTTTTGTCAGTACACGTTTTACAGTTGCTGAAACAGAACAATTTTCGTGATCTAGCTAATCAACAGAATCTTGGTGCTAAATTACTTATTCTAGAAACCGACAAAAAGCTCCATTCCTCGGTGTATTACAGCTTTTAATTTGTCAGAATTATTTAATTATATAAAATTCGGATAATTTGTCTATCATTGTGGCTCATCATAGATACTAATCAAGAAACCACACAAAATGGTTCCATTACTAATGCTCAGTGTAATAGGTGACTTTTCTTTTTAGGTTAACTTTTCATCTGTCAAACTTATTTAATTATTTAAAGTTCAGTTAATTTGTCAATATTAGTGGCTCAACAAGAATCAAGAACAACACGAAACAAGAAACCACACAAAAAGCTCCATTACGTGCCTCCATTACGTGAATTATGTTACTTTGCAATCTTGGTGGTTCAGTTTAAGAAAGAAGAAACCACACAAAAAGGCTCCATTAGGTACTAGGTCCGCAAACATCTCCTAATTAAAAAAGAAACACCCCTATGTAATAGAAAATTATATATACATATTCTGCATAAACCCCTCTCGTGGTCTTCGGTGCGTTTTCAAACTGCTGGCGGAATAATTTGTGGTATAATCCATGGTGAGACGATCACTACACAGATGTGTTGGGTTAGTTCCTCAAAAAAAGGAACTGGTTCCAGATCCAGGTCCATTGAACAAAATGGAACTAGTTCGAATTCCTAGTTCCTTTCAAATACATAACAGGAATGTTACCTGGAAAGTTACCAGGAACTGTAAAAAGTTACTTGTAAGTTGCATTGCCTTCCAAAAACCATCCGGATTTTATTTAAATTTGTTGTAAGCATCTGGAAGCTTTTACGCTTTTATGACATATAAAAGTGAACTTGGAAGAATTTAAATTGAGGAAACGCATTTACAACCATCTACCTTTCGTGCACCTTTCAGTTTATCAACTGGCAACAAATATGCGTAGTACGAGATGTCGCACAAATTCCGGTCTACACCGGAACAATAGACCTACAATCTTCGTTATTCACATGACTCAAAGAAGTGAACTTTTAACAATTTAAAAGTTGAGATAACTCATATTCAACCAAAAGAAATTGACCCTTTGGAACTATTGGAAGAGAAACAGAAAACTTTAGACAAGAAGTGACGTTGTTGGCGTTAACAATGTAATGATAGGTAACACTCAATGATCAATGAAAGCTGCTATAAACTTTTACCCCATATGACATGCTGTAGACTTCTTCTATCTTCTTCCTACTTTCTGTCTTTCTTCGGCTCCTTTATCGTCATCTTCTTTCTTCCTATTGCCTTCTTCTTGACACAATGCGCCTAGCTTTATTTTTAATTTTTTTAATTTCAATTTTAAATTTATTTTTTAAGTCGTTTTAATTTTTATAATTTTGTTAAAGTTTACAATGATGGTTTACTTAGATTTTATTCTTCAAATTTGGACACACCATTAGGGTTATAGTGTTGTGCTTGGCGGCAGTAACTGGGCGAAATGATTTCACGAATTTTAAGTGCGAAAATGTTTAAACAATATATTATTGCTTGGCCCTTCTTTTAGATCTCAATTGTTTTAAGTGGGATGGTGCTTGGCAGTTTTTTTTTACAATTTTTTGTTTTTGTACAGCATATTTACCTATTTGAAAGACGTACAATTTCAAGGTTTTCACGGCCCTATAGCTCGCAAAGGGCGTAACCTATTGTCCCAAATTTGGTATATGTTGTAGGGTGGGCCATAGCTCAAAATTAAGATATTTCGCAACAATGTGAGACTTTCCAATTTTGAGATCCAGTAGGCAGAAAATGCCACTTTGATGCTTACGGTAAAAGTGGGTTGCTCCATCATTTTTATATGAGAGTGTGCGCGCCGTACGACTTGGCTGGCGTGGAGCAACCGCTCCACTAGATCTTAATTAACTTCTCATAAGAGAGGTAGGGCCTTTTTAAGTTGACGAAACTATCCAGTGACAGAAGACATTAAAAAGTAAAACGCTTTGGCAACATACCTGTAAAAATATAATTTGTTTCATCAAACATGATTTATATGAGTTTAAATATATTGATTGTACTATTTCAAGTGGTAAATTAAACTATTAAACACGTGTGCAAGCTAAATTCTTCCATCTTTTTGAATTTCAATTGTCTGAAAGAAAAATTGTTATTTTCTAAGAACCCTGGAGTTACCTACCATGGCAATAATTTTGTTTTTCATAAGGCAACGCCCACCTTCAAGTCTGCAGAAGAAGTCCTCAACACCACAAGACCGTGTGCTAATAATCATATGGACGGAATTCAGTAGACTCTGGCCACTTGCGTCGATATCTGGACATTCTTCTGAGCATGAAGCTGTACAAGTGGAATGCCGTTCTGTTTCAGATCTAAAGCGCTGCAAGGTCGTCCCGCAGTTGGCTAGCCTGCTCATCGGGCGCTCTCAGAACAGCAACGGTGTCGTGGCGTACAAATCTCTCATCACTGTCCACCACCTTCTGCGCCATGGCAGCGAGGTAAGCGTTCTGGAGCTTCAAGCTTTCATCGCAGAGAGCCTTATCTTATAGGGTCGACCTAACCATGCCCTCACTTGAATTTGCGGTCCCCTCGGGCGGGCCTCCCCCCTCGAGATGGTGATCCCCCTGAAATCGGGTTCGCCGGCCCGAATCCTCACACCCCCCGGTCCGTACCCATTCCGGCCTGACCTTCCCACCAGTGCTGGACTCCCCCGGATCGGGCCCGTTAGGTAGAACCCTCCCCATGTCCTCCACTTATAATCAACAAAGTTAAAAGGAAAATAATGTGCGCAAATTACCTCGTCGTTGACGCGCTGTTAAACCACAATAATCTAATCTAAGTTACTGAGGTACCTACTCTTATGTCTCAATGTGTGTTTCATTTCTGTCTGTATATTTGACTGCACTGCCCCACGTGATATCGTTCACCCATTCGAAATTATATTTTTTAGCACACACACTAATTTAATCTGATCGTATGCAGAGATCATTATTTGGATTTATTTTGAACAAAATTTAACAAATATTTCCGAACGGGCATACGATATGATTAAAATGCCCAGAACTCTTGTAAGTTACAGTTTTGTATGAAAATTGTTAAAACACCACGTATGTAATGTCGTTCTTATGACCATGCAAAATTTATAGTTGATATGTCAAACGGCTCCATTATTATTAAATTAATATCCAATCAATAAAAGGATCTGGTTGAAAAACTTTAGCCTCACCCCTCATCACAAATGTCATCGGAGCGTTTCGCTTTATGTGTGTGTACATTTCAGAACGTTCGTTGAACCAAGCATTGCATTCACAAACACAGTCCTAAGGCAACAGTAGGTAAATACGATGAGAACGAGAGCCAAAAGAATACTGACTCTCTCTCTCTCTCTCTCTCTCTCTCTCTCTCTCTCTCTCTCTCTCTCTCTCTCTCTCTCTCTCTCTCTCTCTCTCTCTCTCTCTCTCTCTCTCTCCCTCTCCCTCTCTCATGCAATGACGATGATGATTGTTTCTGTCACAGAGGTTCTTCGAGCATTTGGCTTCCAGCAACTGCAGCTTCCAGCTGAGTCAAGGACTGGACAACAACAGCGAGCAAGGAACTACACGTCTCTACTGCACATCTCTTCTCCCTCGACAGTCTTCCTCACATACGACTGAGTTATTTTAAGCTTTCTGAATATGTAGTTTATTGCATGAAGAGATTATTCAGTATGTTTTTCATTTTTATGACGTCATTTCCGTTTTCGTTAATAGTACATTTCTACTTAAACTATTGATATTCCATACAGATGACCGTCTGAATCATTTGGCGCTAGTTTCATTCCGATCGGTTTAGCCGTTTTCTAGATATGACGTCACTTCCGGTTTCGGTAATAGTAAATTTCTACTTGAATTATTGATATTCCATATAGATGTCCTTCTGAATCATTTGGCGTTAGTTTTTTATTCCGATCGGTTCAGCCGTTTTCTAGATATGACGTCACTTCCGGCTTCAAAATGGCGTCTTCCTGTTGGTTTAATATAAAGGCACCTAAGACGCCAAAAGTGCACATGTGGTAAAAATTTCTGATTGCTCGATTTTAAGCCGTTTAGGCTGTGGCGGTGACAGCGGCTTCTTGAAATCATCTGTGGAAGAGACCTTTTAAAAGGGGTGTAATTTCACTGTTTTCACGGCCCTCTATCTCGCAAATAGAATAACCTATTATTCCCAAATTTGGTATTTGGTACATTACAAGTTACCAATTTGTTCCCAAATTTGGTATTATGGGGTAGGGTTGGCTATAGCTCGAAATTTAGATATTTCGCAACAGTGTGAGATTTCCTAATTTTGAGATCCAGTAGGCCGAAAATGCCATGTTATTGCTTACAGTTAAGTGTTTAGTCTCATCCTCAGTTTATTAGGCATTTACGGTATGTAGAGTGATTGTGAGTGTACTGTAGGACTTGGCTGGGTGGATCGACCACTCCACTAGATTGAGCTTGAAAATGTGTATGGAAAATAATTGAGGCTCATTATATCATGTGCGATACTATTTACGATAACTCGTAGATACTAATTGAATTTCACTATTCTTCTTTCATAAGTAGGTAATAACTCTAAATAGGTATGAGATTGGATGAACGTAGAAGACAACTGTTAGAAATGTCGATCCTTTGTGTAGGTTATAGTCCAGTAATTGTGTGATTATACCCACTACTAATTGCAACAGAAGGTTTCAATACATAAATCGATTCAGAAAAATGTCTTCTACAACATATCCAAAATCGCCCAAAATCGCTTTACGGAAAAATGGTTTTAATGACTTTTTACGTTAATTTCCCATGTTAATTCCATCTTGCAAAAAAAACTTTTTTTCATGTAACTCCTATTTTGACGAAACTTGGCAGAATTGTTCACGATCCTAAATGAACACTAGCTTTCTGAGCGTTTTCCTCTAAATCACCTCGTTTGGGAAATATGATCCATTGAAAAGTCATGTTTTCGAAGATTTAAGTGTCACTTTGAGTGTAATTTGACGTAAAATTTGACGAAAAATTTTAATTTGACGATGAGATTTAGAGGAAAACGCTAAGAGAGCTATTTGTGTTCATTTAGGATGGTGAACAATTCTGCCAAGTTTCGTCAAAATCGAAGTTACATGAAAAAAAGTTTTTTTTGCAAGATGGAACTAACATGGGAAATTAAATTAAACAGTGATTAAAACCCTTTTTCCGTACAGCGATTTTGGGCGATTTTGGATATGTTGTAGAGGAATTTTTTCTGAATCGAACGGTACCAAAAACGCTTCTGTTGCAATTAGTACTGGGTTATGCTGATTTTTTCACCAGAATTACTGGACTATTACTATGGCAACAATATCTCATGTCTCTCTCTGTGACAGGTTCTGACATGTCTGCGTTCATCCACCAACACGCCAACTACATCAACTCCAAGACGCTCTCGTACAGAACACTGGGCTTCGATCTGTGCAAGGAAAACAGAGGGCGAGTATCATTCTGACTATCTTTAACCAATTTTGCAAAACCTTTTATCTATTTCTTTTTCAAAAATGGTTTGATGACATCAAAAAAATTCAAATAAATCTATCTTCCTGCGTGCAAAACCTCGTATCTATTCAGGCAATTAAATTCGGTCATTTCACTGCCTTCTAAAGCCTCGTATAAGCTGATACGAGGTTTTCATGGTTTCTTAGAAAGGCAAAAAAGCAAAACATCGTACCTTAACCTTAACTCATACTTACTAAATCCCTGTGCATTTAAGCCTTATAATTTTTAGTAATTTTTTGCGTATAATTTTGAGCCCAACGGCGGGTGGTAGAACCGTGAATAACACAGTTAGTACAATCGTAATCAACATTGAGCGCGGTCAGCGGTTGGATGGGTAACCATTCAACTCTGCCTTGCCAGGTTACTGCCGTTGGACCAGAGAGACTGGGGTGTTCGGGGGTTAGTGTGACGACCTCCCTCCACCTGTTATCAGTCTCTCGACGGCGCGGGTTGTGGAGGCCCGTGCTGTGAATGTATGTCCCCTTGGTATCTTTCGTCAGGATACCTACATGCCTACATGCCGGTACGGTACAGGATATCTCCCATTCTCACTAGTGGAGCCTCGGGTCTGTTGAGAATAAACCTAGACCTCTGACTTAATCAATACGGTATTAGATACTGTTTTTTTTTTCTTTGATTAGGCAACCCGAGATGAGCACACAACGATTTACAGAATGCAAATAATGGCGTTTTCCACTGGCTGCACTGGTGCGCACTGGGTCTGCACTGGGTGCGGGTATCGTTTTCCACTGGAAAATCCAGTGTGCACTGGAGTGGTTTTTGCGTTTTCCACTGACAAAGTCGCACGCTCTGAGGGCACATTTTTCGCACTGAGAATATTCTCAGTGCAAGCCATTGCACTCGAATATTCCAAGATGGACGCTTGAAAAATGGTTGCTGTTTATAACCTATTTGAATCTTCAAATAACAGTGATAGATTAATTGACCAACAATGGATGATCTAAAACGAATTCTATGAAATTCATTGCTATTTTTAGGTTATGTTAGCACTGGAAATATCCTTGTTTTCCACTGGGGTTTCTTTTTTTGCGCACTTGTGCAGAGCATGACGTCACAGAGCAATTCTTTGCTCTCATTCAGTGCATGCCAGAGGAAAATGCTATAAGACGTGACTAGATCGAAAAGTATTAAAAAGTGTTTGTGCTGGCCATGTCATGTTGGTTGTGTATTTGAGCGGTATCTTGACATTACGCTGCAGAGAGGAGAGCCCACTGCGCACCATGGACCTGGCTCGTCTGCTGCACACGTTGCCCGTGCTGCGCGCGCAGCTGGCCATGTCATGTTGGTTGTGTTGAGCGTGTATCTTGACGTGACACTGCAGAGAGGAGAGCCCACTGCGCACCATGGACCTGGCTCGTCTGCTGCACACGCTGCCCGTGCTGCGCGCGCAGCTGGCCGCCATATCATGTTGGTTGTGTTGAGCGTGTATCTTGACGTGACACTGCAGAGAGGAGAGCCCACTGCGCACCATGGACCTGGCACGTCTGCTGCGCACGCTGCCCGTGCTGCGCGCGCAGCTGGACGCGCTGCTCGCCTGCGTGTTCACCGCCAGTGACGTCAGCAATGCTGTCATGCGCAAGGCCTACCTCCTGCTGCAGGACGATCTCACGCAGCTCATGTTCTGCTACACGGCGGTGTTCGAGCGAGTTCACAATCTTGTCGGTCAGTGGGCGCTTTACACAGAGAGGGTTTTTTCTGACAACTTTGTCAGAATTTTTCTGAATTTCAATTTGTCTTTATTTTTCTGAAAACAATCTAGTTTTATCACGCATACTTTATCACGCTCTGTAAATATTTTAGAACGGAATCTAAAAGAAAAACTTTTTATAGTAATTCAGTTTGAACATTTTTATACATGTAAAACACATGAGATTTAATTTTTTAAATTTTTAAATGTTTTTAGTGTAAAATTTTTAAAACTGAATTAAAAATAAATATTATTTCATATTCAGTTTTTTATTATAAATATTTTTTATCACTTCTACATTGAAACATAATATTGTTAAAAGAACTAGATTACCTACATGTATTTCAAATGTATTTCCCAATAGCCATGCTTCGAAATTGAAGTAATGAAACCCCGTAGAGTAAAAAATGATCATTATTTAATCGAAACTAAAGCATATTTACTGTGTCCTTTATTTTACTGATACATCAACAACATGTATCATACTCTGCTATATCGTATTGTTTAAATAGATATTTTGTCACCGTCAATTTTTCTCCCATTTACAAAGTGATTGCCAGAGAGATTCTCGCCTCCTAACCGGGCCGTCGCCGGCGTCGTAGGGTGGTCAGCGTGGATACTGGTAAATTGTTTAAGACGGTGTTGGTGTCTATTTAGACTGTTTGTTTTCTCCCTGCAGACGACTACAACGAGACCAACAAGAAGGATTGCCTCGAGGGTATTGACCTGCTCAAGAAAGCTCTGCCCGGCATGGACTGAGTGGTGGAGTACCTCAAGGTCAGCATTTTCCCAGACATCCAGGCGGTCTTCCTGAGTCTGGTGCAGGCATTCAGGTAGGGGTACACACTTTCCGAAACAAACATTTTGAGGAAAGAAAAATTGGTAGTTTTTTCGTGGTTTCCTAAAATAAAATTGTAGTTTCTTCAATACGCTTGATTTTTGATTATAAGTTTTACCTATGTGACTTATTACATTTTTCGTCAGTGCGTCGGTAAGGAAAAGTAAGGAAAGGCTTTCACCAAATTTGGTTCAACGCTCATGTTCAACGCTCAGTTATTTTTGTATGGCGTTACAGGATTACAATCCTACTGCCGCCTCAACAACTCTACTCCTTTGACGATGCGCCATTATAGGAGGTGAAGTTGGTTGAGGATTCCTAACTCGGAATTTCAAGCGGAGTCGTTAGCCCCCTGGGCCCAATTATATAGTTAGCTTAAATCAAACTATGTAGTTAAAATTTATAAAGAAACAGTAAATAAACAAATGTCAATTTCCCCTCCTCCTCCCCTCAAAAAGTTCAAACTTCTGCGTTTGAAAAACTTTTTCCCCGCACTCAAAATCCCTACCTTTAGGACTCAACTGGAGCGGTGGGAGCAGCTCATCAGCGCTATCGAGCGGCTCAACAACGTGAGGCGGCTGCTGAGCGATGAGTTGGAGCGGCTCAACAACACGCGGGAGCGGCTCCATAGCTTGAGGAGGAGGCGGGAGGTGGAGGGGGACCGCGTCAAGGAGGTGATACAGAGACTTGTGGCCGACAGACCTGTTGGTCAGGAACATCGGGGATCTGCTGCGGCATGATTGTGGGGTGAGTAACGGCATACTGGAATATTATATTCACTCCAGAGCATGAGGAGGCGGGAGGAGGAGGGGGACCTGGTCAAGGAGGTGATACAGAGACTTGTGGCCGACAGACCTGTTGGTCAGGAACATCGGGGATCTGCTGCGGCATGATTGTGGGGTGAGTCACGACATTCTGGAATATTATATTCACTCCAGAGCATGAGGAGGCGGGGGAGGAGAGGGACCGCGCAAGGAGGTGATACAGATTAGATTAGATTAGATTAATAGGGTTTAACGGCGCGTCAACGACGAGGTTATATTGCGCACATTAATTATTTTACTTTAAACTTTGTTGAATTAAGTGGAGGACACTGGGAGGGGGTTGACCTAACGGGCCCGATCCGGGGGAGTCCAGCACTGGTGGGAATGCCAGGCCGGAATGGGGACGGACCGGGGGGTGTAAGGATTCGGGCCGGTGGAACCCGATTTTAGGGGGATCACCATCTCGAGGGGAAAGGCCGGCCCGATGGGGACCGCAAAATCAAGGGAAGACATGGTTAGGCCAACCCTGGCTGCTCTTTGTCTGGGCCTCACCCCTGACCTGTCCGGCATGGGTAGACCTTACACATGAGCATATGTTTGCCGGCTAAGCTGCAATGGATCGTTGGCCAACACAAACCCCACCACCGCGATAAGGTGGCAGCCGTCGGTGGGGGAGTGGGGGGGGGGGGTGATACAGAGACTTGTGGCTGACAAACCTGTTGATCAGGAACATTGGGGATCTGCTGCGGCATGATTGTGGGGTGAGTCACGACATTCTGGAATTACATTTTAGAAACATGTTCTATGAAATTAATACTATTGAGTTTCAATGTATCATACATTAGGGACGTATCCTTCAATTCTTTTGGCTAATTTGTAGTAACACAACCCATAATAAGAAAAAACACATTTCTAAAAAACAAATTCTACAAAATATATTTTCTCTTTGAGTAGTTTGAATAGGGAAGTCTCCTTAAAAATGTTTATACTAAATTTGTAAATATCAACACAAAAAATAATTACAAATACACTTATCACCCGAAAAAATTAACATTTTCATTAATTAAATATCAAATTGAAATTTCATGTGTCATTTTAGCTGGAAAATTTACCTGTCGTATATGCGCCCAGTGAAGTCATTTCTAAGTCCACAACAATGTGTTAAATGTTTTGTTGCCATGGCAATGCTATGACGTCAATGCCGACGGTTAAATAATTTAAAAATTCGGAGATTTCTATCAATCTTTCTGTAACAATCACTTGAAAACTACTTATTCATCCCACAATAATAATGATTTGTGTGTCTACATCCTTTTTATGTATAATGCCAATATTTCACGTTTTTAATACATTCTGTGACCGAAAAGAGTTCCCTATTACAATTAATTTGCATTTTAACGGTGTGTCTCATGACTTGGCTGAGTGAAGCAACTGCTCCATTAGATATCGGTCCATCTGACGTGTCATCAACTTAATCTCATTGCTTACTTCATACTTCCGAGGAAAGTTGTGTTGAAGATTCAAGTCTTTGCATCCGAAGGACGGTGTAACATTCACAGCAAAGGCCTCCACAACCCGCGCCGTCGAGAGACTGATAATGGGTGGAGGGAGGTCGTCACCACACTAACCCCCAAACACCCCCAGCTCTAAGCCCCCAGTCTAGGACAATACAGAGAGAATTTCACCGGGAAAGTAACCATCGACCGTTACATTGAAACTCTATACTAACTTAGTATTATTTGTTTACAGATGTCGAGGACTTGCATCTAAGAATTCTGAAGACATCGATCCTTTAACAACGGTGTCCAGGAGGCCAAGTCTTGAAACTTACGCTTTCAAGACGCAAACGCTCTCGGACGTCATAAAGTCCCATTTACTGTAAGAATGATGACCTTGAAATCTACTGTCAACTGTTTTAATAGGTTTTAATATTGTTTTAATGACTGTATAATATCTGTAATAATAATTATAATGTTAATAAATTGTTTGCAATAGATTGCTGGATGACAATCAAATAAGTGGCTTGACTTTATGTTTCAATGTCGATCACTCTTACAGTAAATGGGACTTTATGACGTCCGAGAGCGTTTGCGTCCTGAAAGCGTAAGTTTCAAGACTTGGCCTCCAGTGTTAAATATTTATGATTTTCCAAGTCCGTATTTAAGATATAAGTTATTTAATACAAATCGATGTACGAAATAAATTAAGGGCAAGGATCGGCTGACTGATCCCAGAGAATCAGCCCTAATAGGCAACTCTCTCTTCATTTTTTTATGTTTTAATATAATTGTAAATTTCGGGTGGAATTCAAGGATATTTTTTTAAAAAAATTTAGATGAAAATTGACGGAGTTATATGTGTTTCAATATTTCATTCTATTTGCGATTTGAATCTGGCGCAAAAACGATCGCCACGTACAGCCTTATACGCACACTAGAGTTTGACTGGGATGACGTCAGAATGGTGCAGATTGTAGCAAGAACCAAAGTGACAGCATCTACGCCCACCTTTTTGTAAGTTTTACGGTTTGGTTCTTGATTTTGTGATCATATTGTGTTCTTATAATGGATGTAGAACAAAATCGGAAGAAAAGGAAATTAATTAAGAATTGCATTGTGCCTCTCTGTTCAAATTCTACGAAGATTTCTCCTAAGAAAAAATTCATTAGAGTTCCGAAGAATCCAAGACGTCGCAGAACATGGTTGAAATCTTGTAGAAGAATGGAAAGTTTTTCATCGGAGACACATTTGTACTGCTGTGAAGATCATTTCTTTGTATGTGCTATCTTTCTTTCATTGTGTTTGTGTATCAAGTAGGTAGGTAGTAGGTAGGTTTTGATTTGAAATAGGCTGCAGGTATGTAGGTAGCTTGTAATCCATGTATTTCTTCTTTTAAATCAGTAGGAACACCTTTCGAGTGGTGTAGATATGGATACATAAACTATAAATAACATAATTTGTTAATTATTGAATATGTATTATACAGATTTGTGTCATACAATGCAACTTGGAGCTTGTGACAGCAAGTGACGGATAGACCTAGGTACACTTACCTTCGATTTTAAACTCATTTCAACACTGCTCATCCATTATTCGTCATAAATAATATAGCACATTACAATTATGATGTACACATACAGCAAATTGCCATAATATGCCGGAGAAAATTCAATATCCAAAAGTTTAAACATCTTGAACTTATCACAGCACATAACACCATTGTATTTGATTCTGTCAAAAGTCAGTTGCACCATTCTGACGTCACAGACCGATGAGCCAATCGCAGCGCGTTCTTGTTTAAGATTGGAATGTGAGGAATTTCATGAAGAATAGTGATCGGGAAAACACTGTTTATTCAGAGAAATAATGTTATTCTGTGAAAATATATATGTGGGCATGATCGAAATATGTTCATCTACTAAATTAAGTATATTTTAATGAAATTGCTAACTAGAGAGAGTTGCCTATTGCTATTGTAGGCGGTGTTTTTAAAGGTAAATAAGGCGGGACCAGATTTGGGGACGAATTTGTTGTCATTACTGTGATTGGTCTAGCTGGGAACAATGTTTGATAACGTTGCCTTCGGACTGTAGTTCCCATGCAAAAAATGTAAACAGAAGTGAGATCGGAGACCCCGAGTATTAATTGTTATGATCGCTGGGTCCAGACTGGTTACCAAGTCAAATGACATAATTAGCATCACTTTCACAACACGAACAAAATCATCGTGGATCAAGAATAATCACACACGCAATTAAGTGTTCAACACCTTATTTAATAGATTGCAAATCCGTTTAATGATTTTTATTCCAACCATTATAACGGCGATATATGACACTGATCTTATTTCACCACCTGAGAGTAAAGGCCATTGGACAAATTTGTTTACGAATAGGTATAGGTAGTCTCATTTCTCTCTGGGTTTTTTACTAAGAGAATATGTAGCTATCGCAATCAGAGCAAGAAAGTCATTTTAGTTTTTGTGCATGTGGTTCTTGTAGTAGAATGTAGACACTGTCTACTGTCTACTTCTTGTAAGTAGAGAGTAGAAAATATAAAAATAACGAAATAAAGTAAAAAAATACACATGAATATTTCCAGCCTTTTCTCAGGACCATAAGTGGAATGTTGTGAAATTTATAAATCAATGAATTAGGTAATACAATGTTGAAATTTTTAAATAATATCATATCAATAATTGCTCAAAACTAGTAGAAAAAAATCAACAAAAAGTCACACATTTTAAATTTTGAATCCGGCACTACACCGAATTTATTATTTTTAAATGGAATGGTTGGAGTAATGATAACGGTCAATACAACAATGAAATAATTATTCGCCGTTTGTCTGACAAATCATTGCTATCGGTGACCTACCTGTGTTCGGGATTAACGTGTGAAATAACACGTAAAATGTATAATTATTATTCAATTGCTATGATACACATTGCAACCAAAAATATTTATTTACCTTTATAACATACAGTTTTCAGTTATAAATTATAAAATAGTGCATACAGTAGAGACACACATTGATGTGCTCTTAGCGAGCGTCGAAATTCATCTATTATTCTGCACTAGCAATTGTAGACGGGAAACCTGTTCGACATTGTTGTCACAATGAGAATAAATACACATCGTGACATAACCTTGCCGAGATTGACGCAAGAATAATAGATAGCCCGAGATGCTACTATTTACATTGAATTATAATGGATGCTTAGCGAAGTGTTGCCAATTTTAACAATTATTATTCAATTCGCAGAAATATTTTTAAATCTTCCAAAAAAATTACATCTTCAAATTAAAATTTAAAATAGCATAAAAAATAAAAATAAGTAAAGTCTTTGTCAATACAGCGAATTTTGTTACGAAAAATAAAATTATAAGAAAGATTTGTACTTGGCAGTTTTGAATATCAACATTCTACGTGTTTCTGAAAATTTTCATTTACATTTTATCAACTTACAATGAAAATTTAATTTTAGGATATTTCCAATCATTTTAGACGGTACCTATACACTTTATAACAGGATCATCAAAGATTTTTCTAAATGAGGTTAGATGAATAAGTCATCTCCGAGGTCCGTCTGTCTCCAGTCGTCGTTGATTGCGTAAATGCCGGGGGAAGGGATGATTATTGTAGGCATACAAACTCTCTCTATCAGTGCACTATTTATATTTCCATGCTGTCTATTAAAGGACCCTCCCATCACCCCCTTCCACACAGTTACTGAAACTCCCAGATGTTTAGCTACTTGCAACTTTAGTCGATTATAGTGCCCCTGGTTTTAGGCAAATTACCCTACAATTGATGGTGTGAGAAAGCAAATTGTGCCTCTACCGATCAAGTTAGAAAAAAAGTTTCAAGAGCAAAGTTGCTTGAAATTAAATCTAGTTTGTGCGTCGTTGAGCCAATTTTTAAAATTAAGTTTTTTATTCTCGCAATATATAACTACTTAAAACTTTAAGGTGATTAAAAATTTCAAAAAAGTGGTCAACGTTGCACAATCTGCAATTCATTTTCTACAACTTTGTCGCTTTAACATCTAGTCTATCTTCAACGAGAGGGGGCGATAACTGTTTTCCAGCCGAGGTCCTCATTCATAGGCTCTTCCTTCCCCTTAAGCGTATGTATTACCTTTTGCGTTTTAAGTGATTTTAGATTAAGGTTTTGATGTAATTTCACTACTTACAGATTAGATTATTATTATTGTTTAATGGCGCGTCAACGACGAGGTTATATTGCGCAAATTATTGTTAAATTTTAACTTTGTTGATCATAAGTGGAGGACATGGGGAGGGGTCGACCTAAAGGGCCCGATCTGGGGGAGTCTGAAACTGGTGGGAAAGCCAGTTCAGAATTGGGACAGACCGGGGGGTGGAGGAAAGCTTCGGGCCGGTGGGACCCGATTTCAGGGGGATCACCATCTCGAGGGGGGAGGCCGGCCCGAGAGGCCCGCGAATTTGGGGAGGGCATGGGACTAGGTCGACCCTGGACTTCACTTAGTTGGGACCATCACTCGTTATTTGAGGCGGCCCCTTAAGCCCCACCACCGCGTCAAGGTGGCAGTCCATTGGTGGGGTCACTACTTACATAACTTGGACTAACCCAACGTTGTCATTTTATCCCGGCCAGTGGAACGACATTGAATAACTTTAGTACTAATATTATGTAAAACTATGGTAAAACGCTCTGTGTAACGCGTTGATAAGCGAGCCTTCGTATTGCATGCGAATAATATGTTTATGAAATAGTTCCTCAGCTAACCTTGAGAATCCAGTTAAAGCATAAAATGTTGAAATGTGCATTTTGTCATATGTCAAATTAAACATATTGGTCAAGAAACACTTTTAATGCTGGTCCTAATGGCCATGCAAAATTTAGTGATAAACGATTCCAATTTTAATTATTTGCATACAGAGTAAAGGAGAATTCCATTCCCATTGCCAAGCTAAGTAACAAAGTAGAAATCAATTTTCCGATGAAACCAATGGACTGATCTTGCTCACAATCATTTTGACCACAACCAGAATAGTAATAAGTTTTGTTTGCGAAGAAATTGGCCTGATCCTGATTTCGTTTGGCAGGAGACGCCAGATGCACAGTGACAGACGACAGACGACAGACGGACAAAAACAGAGATTCTAGCCATAGGTGTAGTGTTGGCGCGCCTGCGCGAGGTCTTTAGAAGGCGCTGGAGTTCGATCATCAAGATGGCGACCAGCCTCGTTACTATGTATTTACCGTCATAATAAACACGCTATAAAAGTATATTATTGTACGTGTATTCCTTACCAGTGTTCACGTTGAGGAGTAACACCACATGGTATCAGCCAGGAGTAAAACTCGCGTCAAGATTTCAATCGGTTCACGTATATTTTGTCTAAAATAAGTGACGATGTCTGGCGGAAAAGACGGTAGGGAGCAACAAGCATCTATGCACCAGAGTTCAGCGGGATCGCAAAGCAGCAGTGGTACCAACTCAGACATGACAGCGCGTGAAAGTCACTATGGTTCTTACCAACTTCAACCTCCGTCAAATTTCGATTTCTCGGAACCAATGTCATGGCCAAAATGGATTCGTCGTTACGACAGGTTTCGAATTTCGACAGGATTGGATACAGAACCACAAGTAAAGCAAGTTCACAGTTTAATTTATTGCATGGGTGATGATGCAGAAGACATTCTAGCATCACTGCAATTATCAACAGATGAGGGAAATTGTTATGCAACTGTTGTAGACAGATTGCAGTCACACTTCATCAAGAGACGCAACGTGATTTTTGAAAGGGCCAAATTTCACCAACGTGTGCAAGAATCAGAAGAATCAGCCGTAATGTTTATTACAGCGTTATATTCATTAGTAAAACACTGTGGATATGGTGAGCTACAAGAAGAGATGATCCGTGACAGGTTAGTTGTCGGATTAAGAGACGTCAAGCTGTCAGAATCATTGCAAATGGATTCAGAGCTGACTTTACAAAAAGCTTTGATAGAATTCGTGTCAACGAAGACATCAAGGGGCAGCAGAAGGTTCTCCGAGGCTTCCAGTCAGACGGTCAAGCTAATGTCGATGCATTCAAGGGTGCAGTGAAGAAGAAAGAGTCATCAGCAGCTAAGAATGATCAAGGTCAGAAGTTTAATTATTCAAAGCATGCAAGTCAAGAGAAATGTGGTCGATGCGGTCGCGCGAGACATCCACTCAAGGATTGTCCGGCCAGGAATGTAAAATGCCGATCGTGCAACATTCAAGGACACTTCCAACAGCATTGTCGAAGCAGGAAGTCAGGTCAGTCAAATCTTCGAGAAGTTCAAGTCAATGCAAACCCAGATGAAGTCTTTCTAGGGGTAGTTGATACTTCAGAATACAATGAAGCATGGCACGTCAGAGTGGCTGTTAACCACAAGCCTGTAAAGTTTAAAATTGACACAGGTGCGGACGTCACAGTAATTTCAGAAAGAGAATACAATGCTAAATTCTCTACGCAGAAGCTGTTTCCTGCCACGAAGCGATTAATAGGACCAGGTCGAGCTGAGTTGCAGGTCAAAGGTCAGTTCCGAGCATCGATGAAATTCAGAGAGAAGACGTCGGTCCAGGATGTTTTCTTCGTGAGCAAGATGGATGACGCTTTGCTGGGTAGACCGGCAATTTGCAGTCTAAATCTCGTCAGCAAGGTCGCAGCTGTGCAGCAGACCGGGACAGCAAGTACACAAGATGTCAAGAAGACATTTTCTTCACTTTTTCAAGGGTTGGGGGAAATGCAAGGTGAATACAAGATAAGTTTACGTCCAGGTGCGGAGCCGTTTGCTATAGCAACGCCTCGTCGTGTAGCAATTCCTCTACTGCCGAAAGTTCGTGAAGAGCTGCAGAAGATGGAGAATTCAGGGGTCATCTCGAAAGTCGAAGAGCCTACTGAATGGTATGCAGGTATGGTTGTAGTGCTCAAGAAGAGTGGCAATGTAAGGATTTGCGTTGACCTTACTCAGCTGAACCGAAGTGTCAAGCGAGAACAGCACATAATGCCTGCAATAGACGAGACTCTCGGACACTTGGGAGGTGCAAAAGTGTTTAGTAAACTAGATGCCAACAGTGGTTTCTGGCAAATAAAACTTGCAGAAGAGTCGCGTAAGCTTACTACGTTCATCACACCAGATGGGAGGTATTGTTTCAACCGTCTTCCGTTTGGTATCACGTCTGCACCGGAAGTCTATCAAAAGAAGATGTCCGAGTTACTCGCAGGATTACCAGGAGTTATCTGCCAGATGGATGATGTACTCATTTTCGGCAAGAACAAAAGTGAACTGACGCAAGACGTACGTCATGTACGTCTTGCGTCAGTCCTGAAGAAAATCAGTGAAGCAGGAATCACTTTGAATGAATCGAAATGTACTTTCGGGGTAAATTCGGTAAAATTCCTAGGATACATTATCAGCGAGTCAGGAGTAAAAGTGGATCCAAAGAAGACATCCGCGATTGAAGAAATGAAAAATCCGCATGATGATTCTGGTGAAAGAAGGTTGTTGGGGATGGCAAATCAGTTACTCAAGTTTGTGCCAAACCTGGCAGAAATCACGAAGCCAATTCGCGAACTGCTTAATAAATCAAATGAGTTCCAGTGGGGAGCCCAGCAAGACGCAGCCTTCAAGAAGATTAAGGAAAGTTTGTCCACAGCTCCTACATTGATGTTTTATGATGTAAATCAACCTGTTCGAATCACTAGCGACGCCTCGTCGTTTGGGCTAGGTGCAGTGATGGAGCAAACTGATCAAGACGGTGAGTGGCATCCGGTTGCATACGCATCACGAGCACTTACTACAACTGAAACTAGATACGCACAGATTGAGAAAGAAGCTCTGGGGATCGTCTGGTCTTGTGAGAAGTTTCAGAACTTTCTGTTGGGTAAAGAGTTCCATGTCCAAACCGATCACTTACCACTTGTACCGATTTTCCAGCAGAAACCGCTGAGTGACTTGTCACCTAGACTGCTTCTTATGCGGCTAAGGTTGATGAAGTTTTCATTCACCATCTCACACGTTCCAGGCAAGTTTTTGTTCACAGCCGATACTTTGTCTAGAGAGCCAGTCGGCATCGCTTCCGTTGAGTGTGTTGCGCTCCAGGAAGAGATTGAGGAGTGTGTGGATCAAGTCATCAGTGAGCTTCCAGCGTCGGACGAGCGTTTAAAGGAGATCCAGCGTAAACAACAAGCCGATCACACCTGTGTTCAGGTGATTCAATATGTCAAGAATGGTTGGCCAAACAAGAACGATCTAGTACCAGCGTGCATGCCTTTCTACCAAGAACGAGGGGACATGACTGTTCAGCATGGACTTCTCATGAGAGGTAAAAGATTAGTAATACCTGTTTCTCTGCGAAGGTCTATTTTGCAGAAGATCCACGAGGGACACCTCGGCATAAACAAATGCAGGGAGCGCGCCAGAGAGTCTGTCTGGTGGCCGCAGATTGGACAACATATTCAAGATCTGGTTTCCAATTGCCAGAGCTATATGCAGTTCCGAGAGAATCAAGACGAACCGTTGATGTCAACACCTCTGCCGGATCGACAGTGGCAGAAGGTCGGTATGGATCTATTTTGAGATAAGTGGAGTTCACTATCTGTTGATTGTTGACTACTACTCAAGGTTTCCAGAAGTTCTGTTGTTAAACCAGACAACCAGTAGTTTCGTAATTTAGCGAATCAAGTCTGTATTCGCAAGATTTGGTATTCCTGAGGTCGTCATGTCGGATAACGGTCCTCAATTAAGTTCAGAACTTTTTAGGGAGTTTGCACAGTCATGGGGTTTCCGTCATGTCACAAGCAGCCCGAAATTTCCCCAATCGAATGGTATGTCGGAGAGAATGGTGAAAACCATCAAGTCCATACTTTAGAAAGCAGGAGATCCGTACCTTGGTATTCTTGCCTATCGTACGACACCACTAGCTTCAGGCCGCAGTCCAGCTAAGCTTTTGATGGGACACGAGTTGCGTACAACTTTACCGTCAACGCCGGAGCGACTTCATTCACCAACCAAGGAAGAGGAGAAGTGGAGGCAGATTGAGTGCAACCTTAAGCGAAAGCAAAAAGTCAACTACAACCGTCGTCACCGTTCAACTGATCTTCCACCACTAGATGTAGGTGACTCTGTTGTTATAACAGATCAGAAGAAGAATGGACAGGTGGTAAAAATAGAAGATTCGCCTAGATCGTATTGCATTTCCACTCCGCAAGGTATGGTCAGACGAAACCGTATGCATCTTCTAGCCAATCCAAACGTTGAGCAAGAAGCGAATGAACCGATGCCTGAAGATCATATCGTGAACAGCCCCGTTCCCAAGTCACCCGAGAAGATTACGTCAACTCTGTTTACAAGGAGCGGTAGGAACATTTGCAAGCCCAAGAGATATTTGGAGTAATGTAGTGTAATACTTTGTAGTTTTATTTTCAGCATACATAGCATGTTTTTGCAGTTATCATGACATTCATATATCAATACTAGTTATGTTCAAGAAACATGTTCTGATGAATTCCATTAATGTTCTTATCAAGTGTTTCAACCAAATGCTATGTAATATCACAAGGAATGGTCTCTACCCGGAAAAAGGGGGATGTAGTGTTGGCGCGCCTGCGCTAGGTCTTTAGAAGGCGCTGGAGTTCTATCATCAAGATGGCGACCAGCCTCGTTACTATGTATTTACCGTCATAATAAACACGCTATAAAAGTATATCATTGTACGTGTATTCCTTACCAGTGTTCACGTTGAGGAGTAACACCACAGAACTAGTTCCTTTTTTCGGCGAGGAACTTGGAACTGGAACTAGTTCCTTTTCAAAAGGAACTTACCCAACACTGTTCCTGGCTGCAACTCGAAACCAAACATGATCATATTCATATTTTGTAATCATATTTCGCCCGTAAACATAGATATCCCATAAAAAACACTCCGTGTAAAAATACCAGCCAAGTCTCTTCAACTAAAAAAAAAAATAGAAGAAATCTAAAAATTCAGCACTGAAAAGTAGTGATATCAAAAAAGGCCAAGTCAAAACTTTTAAAAATTACTTGGCGCATCGTGCATATAAATAGTATAGAAGTAGGTCGGTAATCAAATATACTCATCTATACATAAAATATATCTATAATCCCATAGAAAAACGATGCGCCAAGTAATTTTTAAAAGTTTTGACTTGGCCTTTTTTTGATATCACTACTTTTCAGTGCTGAATTTTTAGATTTCTTCTATTTTTTTTTTAGTTGAAGAGACTTGGCTGGTATTTTTACACGGAGTGTTTTTTATGGGATATCATTCCTTTTTTCAGTTTATTCTTACAATTTGTAGCATATATTGTGGAACCAAAGACTATAATTCCTTTAAAAAAATACGCCTTTTTGATTTGGTTGCTAAGAAAAGTTGTGCTTGTTACTATGTATATGCTATAAATAATATGCTATAAAGTATAGCGGAAGTTTCGTTCCAATTGGTCCAGCCGTTCTCGAGTTATGGCATCACTTCCGGTTTTCAAAATGGCGGCTGACTTCACTGCCACCTAAAATTTGTGTCTTTAAATGCTATGTAACATTATAAGCCTTCTGAATATGTAGTTATTGTTATAAGAGATGATTTCATTCAAATTTGGCATTTTTATGACGTCATTTCCGGTTTCGGTAAAAGTACATTTCTATTTTGACTGTTGATATTTCATTGAGAAGACCATCCGAATCGTTTGGCGCTAGTTTCGTCCCAATTGGTCCATCAGTTTTTAAGATATGACGTCACTTCCGGTTTCAAAATGGTGGCACAAAAAATTCGTAAGGACAAGGTATCATCAGACGCCAAAAGTGCATATATGGTAAAAATTTCAGATCGATCGGCTCAGCCGTTTAGGCTGTGGCGCTGTCAACAGTGTTTCCTGATATCATCAGAATCATCATCTTCAGAATCAGAAAGTGGTGTAATTTTACATATTTCACGGCCCTCTAGCACGAAAATGACATACCCTATTGTTCCCAAATTCGGTATATGGGGTGGGGTGGGCCATAGCTCGAAATTAAGATATTTTGCAACAATGTGAGATTTTCCAATTTTAAGATCCAGTAGGCCGAAAATGCCATGTTGTTGCTTACAGTAAAAGTGGTTGGTCTGCTCCTCAGTTTATTAGGCATTTACGGTATGTTGAGTGAGTGTGAGTGTACGGTACGACTTGGCTGGGTGGAGCGACCGCTCCACTAGATTGTTATGAATAAGTGACTATCTGGCGAAGACGAAAACGACGAAGACGGCTGACGAAAAATAATTAAAGTGTTCGACCTGTGGTTCGACTCAAGTTCGACCTGTGTTGTGGGTGGCATTGGCTGCTTGTCAGTGGAATATTTGTTTCTGTTGATCTTTTATAAATTTCGTTTTATTTCGTGTAATCAATCTTATTGCTATAATTATTTGTACTAATAACATTATCCACCAAAAATAATTTCAATTAATTCAAGAAATAATATGTATACAACGAGTATGCATGGTACAACGTATATCGAAATGTCTTAGTTACTGTGCTCTGGCAATTTAAAGGGATCGAATGAATGATTTGAATCATGGTGCGAGAGTGACAGGTTGTTTATATTTCGGACTCGAGATATTTTACGACCGTATTTTTACGACATTCTTGAGGTTGTGAGCATAGAATAATTAACGACTCGTGACAAATAACATTTTTATGACCGAAACTTTTTCTCTTGGATTCGGGAGCCAATATTTAGTTGCCCAAACCTTAGTGAACGCTCTTAAGTCAACTACAGTGTCGCCATCTAGCTCAGAAGCGGACAATTTATCATCGAATGAATCGGGATTCTATAGGGGGGTATATGAGATTTTAATTTCAGGGCAAATATTGTAAGAAGATGTCAGATGAGATCGATATTTAGCGAAATCAACTTATTTTGGAAAGTCAAAAAAATATCCGGGACGATCCAAACTGGTAAAACACGCTTCACCGAAAAAATCGGAACTAAATAACCGTTGAACATAGCGAGCTGAAACTTGGCATGAATAATCATATTACATATACCTATGAAGTACTATCGTCCTTTTTCGGTATTTTAATTGCAATTTTTCTAAAATAAAGTTGGTATGTACCGGAAATTTCGCCTATTTATTGGTGCCTGTGGCCAGGTTAGATATCAAGTTATTAACAAAAAAAACGTTAGTGCCCTCTTCGCATTTTCATAACGAAGACAACGAGTTCACTTGCAAGTCTGTATAGTGAAAATTGCGGTCTGTGCGATTTTTTTAATGAATTTAGCTTGGATATTGGTTTGTATCTCAAATATTGTAATTCTCCCACCCTGTCAGTGCTGCAAACACGCAAGCGGAGTTCTGGTAAGCTTCACACTCCACCCACTTTTCCCATCCAGCTGGATATCAGATGTCAGATTGAGATTGTTTATCGCTACGAGGAGTGCGAGAGCAAGAGCTGAGTTGCCAAATGTCACAACAGTCGAACAATACGTTTCTTTGATAGGTACGTGGAATATGAACATTATGTCCTCAATGCAACAGATCTAGTGGAGCGGTCGCTCCACCCAGCCAAGTCGTACCGTACACTCACACTCACTCAACATACCGTAAATGCATAATAAACTGAGGAGCAGACCAACTACTTTTACTGTAAGCAACAACATGGCATTTTCGGCCTACTGGATCTTAAAATTGGAAAATCTCACATTGTTGCGATATATCTTAATTTCGAGCTATGGCCCACCCCACTATATATACCAAATTAGGGAACAATATGTTATGCCGTTTGCGAGCTAGAGGGCCGTGAAAAACGTGAAATTACACCCCTTTTAAAACCTATCTTGATCTGATGATGATGATGATGATGATGATATCAGGAAACACCGCAATCACCGCCACAGCCTAAACGGCTGAGCCGATCGATCTGAAATTTTTACCACATGTGCACTTTTGGCGTCAGAGGTGCCTTTTTATAAAACCAACAGGAAGCCGCCATTTTGAAACCGGAAGTGACGTCATATCTCGAAAACGGCTTGACCGTTTGGAATTAAACCAGCGCCAAATGATTCAGACGGTCATCTATATGGAATATCAATAGTTAAAGTAGAGATGTACTATTACCGAAACCGGAAATGACATCATGAAAATGAAGAACTAGATTTTAATGACCTCTTACTACAATAACTACATATTCAGAAGGCTTATAATGATACATAACATTTTAGAAATAAATTCTAGGTGGCAGTAATTTCAGTCGCCATTTTGAAAACCGGATATCTCGAAAACGGCTGGACTGATTGGAACGAAGCTTTCGCAATTCTTCATGGAATATCACTTTAAGCTTAGGTATATTGAGCACCAAACACAATTTTTCGTATTAACCAAATCGGAAAAGGCGTATTTTTTAAAGTAATTAGTCATTGTTGCTCCGATGTGTGTTACAAGTTGTGTAAATAAACTAAAAAAATAAGTGATATCCCTATAAAAAACACTTAGTGTAAAAATACCAGCCAAGTCTCTTCAACTATAAAAAAATAGAAGAAATCTAAAAATTCAGCACTGAAAAGTAGTGATATCAAAAAATGAGCCAAGTCAAAACTTAATTTTAAAAACCAAAATGTACTTGGCGCATCGTTTTTAAGGGCATTATATGTATGTTATATGTATATAGGTACATTTGAATTTTAGCATATGCTTCTATACTATTTATATTCACGATGCGCCAAGTATATTTTGGTTTTTAAAATTAAGTTTTGACTTGGCTCATTTTTTGATATCACTACTTTTCAGTGCTGAATTTTTAGATTTCTTCTATTTTTTTATAGTTGAAGAGACTTGGCTGGTATTTTTACACTAAGTGTTTTTTATAGGTAATTATTTCTCCATAATAAAACCTTTCGAATATACCTAGTTGTTGAAAATTATTTATTTAGGGCTACGTTTCGACAGGTATGCAATACAAGTTGACTATTACTTAGTAAACATATTATGATTTTTCAAACTTATAATAAATAAATAAAAAAATACGAAATTGGCCAAACTACTACATTCAAAGCTGTGAGAACGTTTTTCCTCATTATAGTTCAGGTTCAAGTGTAGAAAAAATGCTTTCCGCTGGATTGGAGTGCCGAAATTGATTTTTTCATAATTATCGATTGTTTACATAATTCTTAATATTACCTGACGTGCCTTCAATTTTTTGGGTGGCCATCTTGGAAAATATGGCGGAAAACGTTCATTTTACAAATTATTTAATTGTTGGTAGAGTGAAGGTTGCAAAATTATGAAATAATTCACTAAAACTAACTCAAATATGGGGACTTGAAAAAAAAATACGCCTTGAACGAATTTTATTTTTTCATTGTTGGAATTGACCAACCACGTTTCTGTGTTTTTTTGCTCTCAATTTATTATGAAACGCGTAGACTTAGACTTAAATATGTAGAATTAAAATTTGTAGACAATTTCATTTTGAACAATATGCGTTTTAAAAAAATTATGTTTTTTTAGAAAAAAACTTAAATTTTTTTTATTTTTTTTTAAATTTTTTGTTTACGGCGTATTTTTTTTTCAAGTCACTATATTTGAGTTAGTTTTAGTGAATTATTTCATAATTTTTCAATATTTCCTCTACCATCAATTAAATAATTTGTAAAATTTACGTTTTTCGTTCGTTTTCCGCCATATTTTCCAAGATGGCCACCAAAAAAATTGAAGGCACGTCAGGTAATATTAAGAATGATGTAAACAATCGATAATTATGAAAAAATCAATTTCGGCACTCCAATCGAGCGGAATTACATTTGCTCCCCTACTATTATGAAAGCAAACCTTCTTCGCCTCCAAAAGATTCGTTCTATTTTTTTCCTGAATATCACTGTTTCAATGATCAGTAATTTCTCAGTGATTTATATTTATCCTATATTGCATGAATGAAAAAATGGTTCCGAATGCAAAGAGAGGTGATTGCAACGCAAGGAAGCGAGCTCATATTTTTTAGATGAAGAATGTATCGTGTGCCGTGTTGTAAGTAGTACCCCAAAAACTAAAATTAGTTGTTCCCACATTCTGCAGGTAATAAGATTTTAAACTTCTGTCAGCTATCAATAATATGAAATAAAACCCCTAATTAAGTTGAGGGCATTAACATTTTGGTTTTGGTTTTACGAGAGAGTAAGATACTAAAACATTTATGTAGTATTTATGTCAAAATAAGTTGAGTTGAGGGAGAGAATGCTTCATGCTCTGGCGGTGAATAAACACCGCAAAAGCCGGGAAACTATCCGACGGGCCGACGGCACTCGCATAAGAAAATAGCTCGTTGCCTCTTTGACTGACTGATTTCACATTGAGACTGGGTTGACTGTGGCATGGCATAGTATTTAGTTAGAGCATAGTGGTATAGTAATATATTATTGAAATGAAAACTAATTATATTAATGAATGGTTTGATGGGTATATTTTTGTATGTTGGTACCTACAACTATTATAGTTTTCAAAAAAGAAAATTCATTTTTTTTTTTACAATCCTAGTGTTAATAAGAATACGAGAGAATAATTCTTAGGAAAACATACATTTTGTAAAATATCAGCTTATAAATCAAATCGATGAGTATTTGATAAATTACCCCAAAGTAAACTTCTTTGTCTTTTGGGAGGTAAAATAAATAACTCATTACTTCTTTATGGAATTGAATACGCTTCCATAATTTGAAGAAGTTATAAAACACAAGTTTTTTTTACACAGGCGCGTAGGAACTTTATTTTGAGTGGGGAGGTCAAAATATTGGGGATCGATGGATGTCAGGAAAGCCGTGCGCCGTTGCAAGGGGGTCTGGGGGGCTCGCCCCCCAGTTAGCCCGCAGGACCTTTTTTGAATTTTTGATAGAAGTGAATCGAATGTGAATCTATTTTATCATTCCTTTCAAAGAAATGTAAAATGTGTTATGCAATATTCTGTGGAAACTTAGGACAAATTGTTTTTATAGAATCCCCAATGACCCCGCAGGGCATTTTTTAAATGATTGATTAAGAAAAAGAATCGAATTTGACGCTATTTTGACACCCTTTTCAAAGAAATTTAAAATGTGTGATATGCAGTGTTGGGTAGGAACGGAACGAAATAGTTCCGTTCCTAGGAACTAGTTCATTTTCTTAGGAACTATGGAACGTCTTAGTTCCTTTTATCTAGGGAGGAACTATGAAACGGTTTAGTTCCTTTTTTTGAGGAACTATAACGATTTTTGCTAAGTTCCTTTTTTTTAAACTTGACTGTAATTTTTAACTCCGAAAAACTGCACTATTTGTTTAATTCTGTCAGAAGTCAGATGTCCCCCTAGCTATTTGGCATCAAATAACTCAAACCAGTTCTCACCTACCCCAACACAATGGACATCTATCTACCTGTAGTCGCGTGGCCAACCCTGCTGACCAAAGAACTCCATTCCTAGTGTAATGACCAATGACTCGTGAACAAGTGCAGTGCGCAGGCACACAGATTTCAGATCGTCGTCTTTTTAGCTTTTACTTTGTTTCCTCCTCACATTTCCTTTCCCGTCACTGTGAAGGACACATCACATCGTCACTGAATTTTTAGTTTTTACGAATCTTCCTATCTGTCCTATAATCTTTTTCGAATCTGCTGTAATACAGTGATTCAATTTTTAATTTTCAATTTTTTTTGTTTGCAGATTGCAATTTTTAATGTTCCAATTAAAATTACACCTTTCTTTGAAAAGGAACTAAAAGGAACTAAGTTTCTACTTAGTAAACTTAGTACTTAGTAACTTAGTAAAAGGAACTAAGTTCCTTTTATAAAGGAACTAGGAACGGAATAGTTCCTTTCATTATTGAAGGAACTGGAACTGGAACTAGTTCCTTTTTTCGGCGAGGAACTTGGAACTGGAACTAGTTCCTTATCAAAAGGAACTTACCCAACACTGGTGATATGCAATGTTCTTGGCGAAACTTTAGACAAAATGCAATATAATCTGTACATTTTGCTATTTGATAAAAAATATCCCCAATGGCCCCGCAGGGAAATCTTTGAATTCTAGTGAAAGAGAATCGATTGTGAATCGATTTTGGAATACCTTTGAAAAGGTTGCAATAAGCAACAGCAATAAGCAATACGAAAAATATGTATTGTTTTGGAATATCAAAATAGTTTAACGTGTAACTATTAAATTTTACTCATTAGGATGATCAAGTTCGACAAATGAGTAAATGAGCTGTCTCATTACCTCTGTTCAATTAGTTTTGCAAAACTTGAGACAATTTTGAGAAACTCCAGATTTGTGTATATCTGGATGTGATATCTGGGGGTGTTCAGGATCTCTAGCTGGGGTGTCCAGGATCTCTAGCTGGGGTGTCAGGATCTCTGGCAGGGGGGTGGGGGGGCAGGATCCAGCAGGGGGCTCCGTTCCCTCCTCCCCCCCCCCCCTATTCCTATGCGCCTGTTTTTACACGTTTTCAGCCCAATCAGTCAAGTATTTATTGTAATTTTTAGAGTTTAGTATGGGTTGTCAAAAGAGATTTCTGGAAAAATTACGTAGGTAAAGTCACGATACAATGGATCTGTTATTCATCCAGAGTGTTTATATGGAGATTGGAAAGTTGCAAAGAAAATC